>BSBK01012276.1:105000-114498 GCA_027943335.1 Chamaecyparis obtusa | reverse complement strand
AAAGTTAAAGTCAGTTGAAGTTGCACAACCAGTGTGTGCTAGAGAAGAATAGAGCATGAAGCCGACAGTTAGTATTTTGGTTTGCGGATATAATGTAATGTTGTAAAGGCTATGCACCTATTGTATTTATCTTTCTAACATGTATACTTGTTTGTTTGTAAGAACATTTAAGTCAATTCATTTGGAAGCATTGTATGTAATAGGTCTAAGGGCCGACCTAGTTGTTTATTTTGTATGAGCATATAAATATAAGGTGTGCCCATTGTATTTGGTATGGAGGTTGATTAAGAGTTGTGATAAGTAGAGAAGAAGTTTGCGAAGACACTATAAGATGTATTAGAGCTTTGCTAGAGGTAAAAGCATCAATGCATCAAAGGAACTGATCTGACAAGAAGTATCACAGTGATAGTTCATCCTCCAGATATAGTGTGTATCTAAGATTAGAAGGTT
Source organism: Chamaecyparis obtusa (assembly GCA_027943335.1). Taxonomy (NCBI): domain Eukaryota; kingdom Viridiplantae; phylum Streptophyta; class Pinopsida; order Cupressales; family Cupressaceae; genus Chamaecyparis; species Chamaecyparis obtusa. Next base: position 114,048 of record BSBK01012276.1, on the reverse strand, counting down.
GTAGCCTTCACCACTTGAGCAGTGAGCTCTAGGACAGTGTGTCCACTCCACTAATAGGGACTATTGTAAAAGACTCCTAAACCAAAGCATAAATAGGGTAAATTTGATGATATTAGTCTTGTGCCCACTACTATAGTTGATACTGAATCCACATATACATCTCCTAAGATTCCCAAGAGGAGAAAAAAAATTGCCTCAAACCACCCTTCAGCTATAAGTGCAGCCACAAGAAGAAAATTGAAAAATGTGCAGTCACCTCCGGAAGTAGGATTCATACCTAGTCTTCAAGTATTAAGGACTAGAGTTGTAGATGAAGGAAGGCTAGATCAGATAGCCAAGTTCTATGAAAAATATCATGAAATTGATAAGTTTAAGATTCATGAGATGTTGATTAAACACATGATAAAGTTCAAGAAGACAGTTCTTGAATTGAAGACAACTATCCCAGATAAGGTATGGGAGATTATGGATACCTTGAAGAGACAAGCCACTAAAGAAGACCTCAGAATAAGGGAACAAACACTTGATTCTACTCTTCCAATATGTTCTATTGAAGAAAAGTCAATGCTATTGAATTTCATGAAGCCACACTTAAGGACAAAGATGAGAACTCTACACCTCATGAACAAAGACTATGAGCTGATTTCTAAGGAAATAGAGAAGGCCTTTGAGAAGGTATTCTTAGAGAAACACATGAAACCTATGTCTGCGCCCATCTCTCAAGAACCTAGTGAGCAAGACAAAGCAGTAGAGACCATCAAGATACAATCTATAGGTCCTCATGATTCAGTGCCTGTAGTGGAAGCACAAATAGAGTTTGATAAGTCTGCGCCCATGATAGAGTCACTCAAGGACAACACAATTATCATTGATAATGTTGAGATAGCCATGGCAGTCACTAACACTGACTTGGATAAGTTTGAGGAAGATTTTGTGAGCACACAAGAAGCTAAAATGTTATGCAGTAATGCACCACCCACTCATCAAGAAGAAGCATTGATTGGTGATGAAAAAGAAGAAGAAAAGATGGAAGAAAAAGAAATAGAAAAAGAAGAAGAAAAAGAACAAGGAAAAAAATAGAAAAAGAGCAAGAAAAGAAAGAAGAATAAAAGGTAAAGGAAAGTGAGAAAAAGGATGAAATGTCAATAGTGAAAAAAGTGTTGGACAACACTCTCATCACTCCTTCAGCAACATTGTTCTCAAGTTTGACACTTGACACATCCAGTTTGGACTCATGGAGAGAAGAAGACCTGATTAAGTTCAACATCTTAGCTATGGAGAAAGCCAAAGAAAAACAAGTAATGAGGAATCCCCTCCTGGTAGACTCAGAAAATATGTTGAACAATCTATTTCCAGAAGATAAGAAAGTGTCAAAGATACACTTAGTTAATGATGTGTGTACAATCATCTCACATTTTAAAAGAAACTTCTCAAGCCTTGAAGATTATGAATCCCTGATGCAGGAGCATCCTGGGTGTAAGAGCAATCTTGCATCACCCAAAAATATTTCTATTTTTGTATTCAATAAGAGCTATCTTGTGCAGAGTTGCTATTTATGGAAACCTGCTATTTTTAGTTAGTTGGTCTTATGATATCGAAATGTTCTAATTTTACATGTGGAGGTTCATCTCAGTCATATCAGCCTACCATCAAAGTTTCATGGCTAGACCAGGTCTAGTTTTGAAGATATTGAAGATTTTCGGTATTGGTAGCAGGGTATAGAAACTTCAAACTCAATTTTGAAGGCTTTAGAGGCCCCAGATGAGGTTGAAAATTTGGGTGACAAGTGCTTTGCGCCAGTCAAGCCTGTAGAGCACTTTGTGGTATTTCCAGAATGGGGCTATAATAGCCAATCGGGTCAACGGGTGATGACTTATGGTCTTCAGAAGTTGGGTCACCTGAAATGGCGGAAAATAATTTTTCTTCAAAATTTTTGTTTGGGTTTCAAAACTCTTTTTGAGCCTACTTTGATGTAATAAATTGTAAAATAAAATAATTCTAAGTTTGGTCGGCCCTAAGGGCTAAATTTCTAGAACCTTCTCGGGTGGTGGAAATTGCCTATATAAAGAAGACCCGTAGTGTTGTCTAGGGAAGTTCTGGGTAGTAGATCTGGGTATTGACTCGAGGCTTTGTCCTACAGAATATTGTAAGGGAATGCCCATGTGGCTTTGCATATTGTAATTCTGAAAGTTTGTAATTCCACATATGTGGAGATAATAAGAAGCCAATTTTCTATTCTTGCATATTATTGTTGTTGTTTCTCTATTTCTGTTAAGTGTTTGTGGTATTAAGGGAAGCACCCTTCATCAAGTGGTATTAGAGTAGGAGTTCTTGAGTATGTAAATAGATCACCGACTGTGAGGCAGTTTGCACTAGGACCGTGGTTAGGGTTTCAGTGCGCATCGCGAAAATGCCTCCACGAAGAGAACGTGGCGGAAGAGCTGGTGCTGTGACACCTGAGGTTAGAGAGCTCTAGAGACAAGTGTGAGCATTGCAAGAAGAGATTCGCAGAGGAATGAATCTTAATGTCAGAGATGAAAGCGAGGATGAAGCCGAAGAAGAATATCAAGAAGGAGAAGTTGAAATTGTGAACCAGGAGGAAGAAAGACTTTTTCAGGCAATTTCTAAGATTGGGAAAAGACCTAAGATTGAGGTTCCTACATTTTCTAGAAATCTTAACCCAGAAGAATTGATCGACTAGATCAATGACTGTGAGGAATATTTTGAGTACGAAGATGTTGAGGATCCTAATAGGGTCAAATTTGTGAAGGCCAGATTGAAAGGTCATCCGAAGATCTGGTGGCAAGAAATTCAGTTGGAGCGAAATAGAAGAGGGAAAGATAAAATCACAAGATGGGATCAGATGGTGGATAAATTGAAGCGATAGTTCATTCCTGTTGATTATGAGCTTGACCTACTAAAGAAAATGTAAAGTTTGAAGCAAGCAGGAAGATCTGTTTAGGAGTATACAGAGGAGTTCTATCGACTCCTCATCAGAATAGGCCATGCAGAAGCTGATAAGGAGAAAGTTTCCCGATACCTTAATGGGTTAAGGCCAAGCATTCAGGAGGAGTTCAATCTAGTTTGAATGAACAGTATTGAGGAGGCATACCAGTTTGCCCTAAAAGTAGAGGAAAAGCTGAACAAGAAGTTTGAGAGCAGACAAAATGGAAGAGGTCATGGTGGAAGATCTGGTAGACGGTCATATGGTGGCCAAAATGAAGATCCAAAAAAGAAGGATGAGGCCAGTAGCTGTCAGAATCAGAGAGAAAATAATTCCAATCATTTCCAGGATCAGAGTAATAGAGATCAGAGAGGAAGAGGAAGAGGACAAGGATCTGGAAGAGGAGGCTTCCGTGGAACATGTTTTCACTATGGAGAAGGTCATAGGGCATTTGAATGTCCTCAGCGCCAAGGCAGAACAGACAGGAGAAATGAAGGCCAGGCTAGAGTTGCACATGTAGATGAAGATGCTAGATCATCAAATTTTGAAGATGCTGAAAGAGGAGAAACGCTAATTAACAGAAGAGTCTTGCTGAGTGGTGAGAACAAACCTGAACAAAGGAGGAGCCTGTTTCGCACTCGATGCAAGTGTGAGGGTAAATGCTATGATGTGATTATTGATAGTGGAAGCACTAACAATTTGGTGTCAGAAGAGATGGTGACAAAGTTGAAGCTCAAGAGACAGAAACACCCACATCCATATCGGATTGCCTGGGTGCAGGATGACCACAAGGTCATGGTCAGTGAACAATGCCTAGTAAAGTTCAAGATCGGCGGGTACCAAGATGAGGTACTATGTGATATCATCTCTATGGATGCATGTCATATGTTATTAGGTAGACTATGGTAGTTTGACAGATGTGTTGTACATGATGGTCGTGCGAATACCTATTCCTTGACAAAGGATGGAGTGTGACATAAGCTAAAGCCATTGAAGGAGACCGAAGAAAAGGTATGTGGTAATGCAAGAATAACATTTGTTGATGGAAGAAAATTCTTAGATGGTACGAGGCATGAGCATGTGTGTTTTTCTTTAATTCCAAAAGTTGGTAAAGAAGAAGTAGAGGATGTACCTGTAGAGGTTGCAAATTTGTTGAATGAGTTTCAAGATATTGTATCTGATAATGTACCTAATGGATTACCACCGGTAAGGAAGATCAGTCATCAGATGGATTTGATTCCAGGAGCCAGTTTGCCAAACAAGGCAGCACATAGAATGACACCATCAGAAAGTGAAGAATTGAATAGACAAGTACATGAGTTATTGTAGAAGGGGTTGATTCAAGAGAGTCTGAGTCCATGTGCTGTACCAGCAGTATTAGCACCAAAGAAGAATGGAGAGTGGAGGATGTGTATAAATTCCAGAGCAATAAACAAGATCACAATCAAGTATATGTTTCCATTGCCACGAATGGATGATATTATGGATTGTTTGAGTGGAGCTGTGTATTTCTCAAAGATAGATTTGAAGAGTGGATATCACTAGATTCGAATCAGAGAAGGAGATGAATGGAAGACTGCCTTCAAGACAAAGGAAGGACTGTATGAGTGGTTAGTCATGCCTTTTGGGCTAACCAATGCACCGAGCACTTTCATGCGGCTCATGAACAAGGTTCTGAAAGAATTTCTAGGTAAGTTTGTCATTGTTTACCTAGATGATATTTTGATTTTTAGCAAGACATTAGAGGAACATATGATGCATATTCATATGGTGTTTGAGAAATTGAGAGATGAGAAATTGTTGATTAATTTGAAGAAGTGCAGTTTTGTGAAGAAAGAGTTAGTGTATTTGGGATTTGTAATTTCAGCAGAAGGTCTAAAAATGGACCCAGAGAAGGTACAGGCTATCCTTGAATGGCCTACTCCAAGGAGTGCTACTGAGGTAAGATCTTTTCATGGTTTGGCTAGCTTTTACAGAAATTTTATCAAAAATTTTAGTAGTATTTGTGGACCCTTGACTGAAACAATGAGAGGGGATAGAAAAGAGTTTAAGTGGACTAATGGGGCAAAAAATAGTTTTTAATTGTTGAAACAAAAAGTTATAGAACAACCTGTTTTAGCACTTCTAGATTTTAATAAGGTGTTTCAAGTAGATTGTGATGCTAGTGGTACTGCAATAGGAGCTGTTATGAGCCAAGAAGGTAAACCTGTTGCTTATTTTAGTGAGAAGTTAAATGATGCCAAGAGAAAATATTTTGTCTATGATCAGGAATTTTATGCTATAGTTCAGGTATTAAAGAAGTGGAGACACTATCTGCTTCCTAAAGAGTTTGTTTTGTATATTGATCATCAAGCTTTGCAATATTTGAATAGTCAAGGAAAGTTGAATCAGAGGCATTTGAAATGGGTTGAGTTTTTGCAGAGTTATACATTTGTTTTGAAACACAGAAGTGGAAAGTCTAACAGGGTTGCAGATGCTCTTAGCAGAAGGCAACTATTGCTGACAGAGATGCATATTGAGGTGGTTGGGTTCAAGGAACTCAAGAATTTGTATCTAGAGGATCCTGATTTTGGTGAAGCTTAGAAAGCTTGTACAGAACCTGTTACTCTAGACAGGATGAAATGGTTGGATTTCATCATCCAGGATGATATGCTATTCAGAGGGAGTCAGTTGTGCATTCCACGAAGTTCTATGAGGGAGAATCTCATAAAGGAGAAGCATAGTGGAGGATTGGTGGGACATTTTGGTCATGATAAAACCCTTGCTTTGGTTAGTGAAAATTATTATTGGTCACAATTGCAGCAAGATGTGAAGAAGTTTGTACAGATTTGTAGAGTATGTCAGATGGTGAAAGGAGTGAAGCAAAACACAGGGTTGTATCAGCCATTGCCTATACTATAGAAGCCTTGGGAGGATATGAGTATGGACTTTGTTCTTGGTTTACCAAGGACACAGCAGGGACATGATTTAGTTTTTGTGGTGGTTGACAAATTTTTGAAGATGACACATTTCATTCCCTACAAGAAGACTAATGATGATGTTCATGTAGCAGAATTATTTTTCAGAGAAGTGGTGAGACTACATGGTTTGCCAAAGACCATAGTTTTAGATCAAGATACTAAGTTTGTTGGATATTTTTGGCAGACATTGTGGAAGACGTTGAAGATAGATTTGAAGTTCAGTTCATCACATCATCCACAGACTGATGGACAGACAGAGGTGGTGAATAGAAGTTTGGGAAATCTGCTGAGATGTTTGGTTGGAGATAAACCAACAGGATGGGATTTGATTTTACCACAGATAGAATTTGCATACAATAATTCTGTCAATAGGAGCACTGGTAAATCACCATTCCAGATTGTATATGGAAGTAGTCCAAGAAATGCATCTGAATTGAGAAAGATAGATAAAGGAGAAATAAGTAGTGCTGAAGCTGAGGATTTTGCAGAACACTTGAAGAACATCCATGAGGAGGTGAGGAAGCATATTACCAAGATGAATGCATAGTATAAGGCTAAGGTAGATGAGAAAAGGAGGCATAAGGAATTTCAGGTTGGCGATGAAGTCATGGTTCATTTGCGGAAGGAGTGATTTCTGGTTGGTACATATAACAAGCTGAAAATGAAGAAGTTTGGACCATGTAAGATATTGAAGAAGCATGATTCAGGAAATGCATATGAGGTAGAATAGCCTAGTGAGCTGAATATTTCACTAGTGTTTAACATTTCAGATTTGACAGAGTATCATGAAGGAGGTGTTGAAGATGAGGTTGCAGTAGCACAGTGGAGTATTCCAGCAACCAGTTTAGATATCAAGGAGATTGAAGACATACTAGACAGTCATGTTGGCAAAAGCACAAGGAACAGGACATATGAAGAGTATTTGGTCAAATGGAAAGGATGACCTATTGAAGATTCATCATGGCTAACAAAGGAGGAGGTTAACCGTCTTAGTTTTCCTCTGCACACCTGAGTCGTGACAGGGTCACTTCTCAAATTACCCTAGGTGTCTGATGCAAGAGCATCCTGGGTGTAAGAGCAATCTTGCATCACCCAAAAATATTTCTATTTTTGTATTCAATAAGGGCTATCTTGTGCAGAGTTGCTATTTATGGAAACTTGCTATTTTTAGTAAGTTGGTCTTACGATCTCAGAATGTTCTAATTTTACATGTGGAGGTTCATCTCAGTCATATCAGCCTGCCAGCAAAGTTTCATGGCTAGATCAGGTCTAGTTTTGAAGATATTGAAGATTTTTGGTATTGGCAGCAGGGTACAAAAACTTCAAACTCAGTTTTGAAGGCTTTAGAGGCCCCAGATGAGGTTGAAAAATTGGGCGACAAGTGCATTGCGCCGGTCAAGCCTGTAGAGCGCTTCGTGGCATTTCCAGAATGGGGTTATAATAGCCAATTGGGTCAACGGGTGATGACTTATGGTCTTTGGAAGTTGGGCCACCTGAAATGGCGAAAAATAATTTTTCTTCAAAATTTTTGTTTGGGTTTCAAAACTCTTTTTGAGCCGACTTTGATGTAATAAATTGTAAAATAAAATAATTCTAAGTTTGGTCGGCCCTAAGGGCTAAATTTATAGAACCTTCTCGGGTGGTGGAAATTGCCTATATAAAGAAGGCCTGTAGTGTTGTCTAGGGCAGTTCTGGGTAGTAGATCTGGGTATTGACTCAAGGCTTTGTCCTACAAAATATTTTAAGGGAATGCCCATGTGGCTTTGCATATTGTAATTCTGAAAGTTTGTAATTCCACATTTGTGGAGATAATAAGAAGCCAATTTTCTATTCTTGCATATTATTGTTGTTGTTTCTCTATTTCTGTTAAGTGTTTGTGGTATTAAGGGAAGCACCCTTCATCAATCCCTAGTTGTAGAAGAAAAGTATTTGAAGAAGAGATTGAATGAATTAATCAATAACTTTGCACTTGACCTCAGTTCCCTCAACACCGGTCAAGCATCCTTGAAATAATTTGTAGATCAAGGAAGAAAAATTATTGCAAAAAGCATGGATCAAGATAAGCTCACTGATGCTCATTTTGAGAAAATAAAAGAGACAAAAGCTATGATTGAGAAAGTGAAGAGTTTAGTAAAATACACATCCACAAATGTGAACATATGAAATAATGTCTACCAAAGTCAGATAGACAAAATTGAGAAGGTAGAAAAGGAGATGACAAAGTTACGGGCTAGACAGACTCAGTTGAGGAATGCTCTTGCACCCTCATTAGATGTCATAAATTTAAACATCAAGGAGATTGATGCCACTATGGTGACATATGATCAAGGTCCTTCCATAGATTTGAAGAATATGGAGAAGCTTCAGTATGCATTATGCGCCCATCTTTAGATAGTAAACTCTCTGATCACTTTTTGGAAGAAGGAGATCCAGAACCTGAAGATAGCATATCTGGATGTTTTCCCTCACCGAGTATATGTAGATATAGTTTTTGTAACACATTTATCATTAATTTCAAAGGGGAATTTGTGTATAGAATATGGATCATAATATGTATAGGGAGATATAAGTATATGTATAGATGAAAAAAAGTTTTTGTATTAAGTATAGTTAGCAACTTGGCCATATTCCTTTGTTTCCATCAATGAAAAAGGGGGAGATTGTTGGCAAGTTGGATATACTGATGTATATGACTTCATATAGTGTTTTCATTGTGGAAACAAAGTCATATAGCAGTTTGGAGTCAGCGCACTTGAAGAGAAGATCAGAAATCAGTTAAGTGTTGAAGACTAGACAGTATACAGAGTTCCTATAGCTCAGAGCATTAGTGCATGTGCATATGGATGAATTATGGTATGTGACCTAGAAGTTAAGTTTTTTAGACTATATTCATGCTTATTCTATGAGTGAATGATTAGATGTGCAAGTATGAGAAAGTTACAGTCAATTGAAGTTGCACAGCTAGTGTGTGCCAGAGAAGAATAGAGCATGAAGCCGACAGTTAGTATTTTGGTTTGCAGATATAATGTAATGTTGTATAGGCTATGTGCCTATTTTATTTAGGTTTCTAACATGTACAATTTTTTGTTTGTAAGCACGCTTAAGAAAATTCATTTGGAACCGTTGTATGTAATAGGTCTAATG
>BSBK01012276.1:0-100000 GCA_027943335.1 Chamaecyparis obtusa | reverse complement strand
ATGTATTTTGGAAACTCTTATCTTCAAAAATTTAAAAATCTTCCAATCTTTATCTTCTCTTTTGTTTCCTAAATTAACTCTTTGATTTTCAGTTCAAATTGGAAATAAACTCAATCTTTGGAAGGTAACCCAAAATCTCCTATCTCTAACTATCTTGACCATCCCTTCTAATTTTATTAATTCAATCTTGATCATTCATTTAGTCCTAAAAACTGATATAAACCCCCTTCATTCTCACTTGAAACATCTCTGAATTTCTTAGTAATTCATTTATGCAGGGTTGTCATCAATTCTTAGCAATCAAGTTATCATAGATTTAAATTTTCTCAAATCTCTGGGTTAGAATATTGGTGAATCCAACATTAAGCACCATCCATTCTGATAGAGTGCAGAGATACAATAGAAGTAGTTAAGCTTAGATTAGAGTTGTTTGTTAATTCAAATTATTTATTTCATTTGTTAATTATTCTTAGATTATATTTTTTGTAGGACTAATTTTAATTAGTAGTTTACTTTGATTAGTTGGGTGCTAGTAACCAATTTTCTTGAGCCTATTCACAATCCCTACATACAAGAAGACCATAAAATATTTGTTGGCGTAATACATTGTATAAATGGTATATTTTAACTGTCCAACTACATGACAGTTAGTAATCGTCTAGCATTGTATTGTTACCCAGATTTTCCTGTCTTATACAAATTTGGCTAAAATCTATCCCCAAGTCCCTGTTTTAACCCTGCCAAGCATCCCTAAAACTTTCATGGCTTCATTACAAACCCTCTGGCTGTAATACCCCAAAAATGGGCTATAGGCTCATTAATCTCCTATATCGACAAAATCGAATGAAATCGACATCGAAGTCCTAACCTAAGGCACATCTAAACATCATCGAATCCTAATTGATTATCTCAAATTCTGCATCAGGGAATATTCCTAGTAATATTCCTAATTATCTTTGATTTAATGATTATTTGGCGATAAATCCTATTTATCCTAAACTTTGATTAATTGAATATTCTCAATATTTAATTAATTAGATTTAATTCTACCACTTAATTATTTAATTGAGGTTAATTCTATTTATTCCTAAATTGTATTATTTAATTTTGACAATAAATCCAAAATTCTATGAATGATTGATTAAATTCTTATTTAATTAATTAAAACAAGTTGTCAATTTTTAATAATATTGTTTTTGAATAAAAGTTTGAAAAATAATTGATTAACCCATAAATCAATTGTTTTATTTTTCAAAATCAATTAAGTTGGAAATAAATCACTTTATTATTAAATTAATTCATATTAAATCATGCACATTCAAGAAAAGAAGACAACTATCAATTATCAATTAAAGCTAAACTCTATTTTGAGTTAAACTCTACTTTTGCATGTGTTTGTGAGTTAATTATCCTTTATTTAAAAATAACTCAAAAATCAACCTGAGTTATTTGAGTGATTTATGGCTTTCTTCCATGCATCCTCAAAGCCCTGGATTTCTATAAATCAAGGCTCAACACTTCACAAATCATCTCATATTTTTGCATCCTCACCTTGTCGAATTGGAGACTGAAGAATCATCTTTGTGAATCCAAGCTATTGTGAGATCATTCTTGTTTTTGAGTATTGCATATCATTTAGAATTCATTTTAGATCAATTCATTGCATATCAATTTCATCTTAGATTCTAGATTCATATCAGTTTTGATCATATCATTGCATAGAAAATTAAAAAAAAAATAGATTAATTGCATTCATATTTCATATTAGTTTTGCATTCAAATCCTTCATTAGGTGTCATCAAGGTCACTGATCTTGATACAATCTGAGAACATCAATCTCACACCTATTAGAAGGCAGTAAATTGCCTGGTTAGTTTAGCTTTCAATTCATTGCATGATTTCAATTTCAGCTAACCTCTAATGTTTTACTGAAGTGTTGTGTCTACAGATTAGGTACAAAATTCACACACACATTTATGGCACCCACCTGGAGCCCCGAAACAGGTTTCCTAATTCAATTCTATCAATTTCTATCTTTTTCTCCTTAGTTTCTGTGCAAAACTATGATTTTTAATTTATGTCCGTACAATCTTCGTATGAGTTTCTGACAAAATTCATTTCACACTGTACCCACTATCGTACGATAGCCTATCAGATCAAGGATCATGTCGTATTGTACACACTATCATTTGAAAGTTCAACTATCATTTCATAGAACACCCAGTGTCATATGAGTTTTTGGACTGTCATCTGGGAGCATACCCACTATTGTATGAGTTTTGGACTATCGTCTAGTAATAGACCCACTATCGTATGAGTTTTGGCATTAGGTTTCAACTATCATTTCATTTTTCAGGGTAGTTTGTCATATTTGGTTTTCAGATTTTGACTAATGGCTAATCTTAACAATTGAAATTCTCTATTTTTGATTGACTCCTGCTGGTTTTGATTGGAAAAAGCACAAGAATTGCTAAAAATAGATAAAAATATACTAGGCACATTGTGAGGAATTCAAGTAATCTTCTCAGCTGATAAGACTTTGATTTTGGATCTAAAAAGAACATCTCATGTGTCTAGCTTGAGTGACTTTTATTGCTTTCCTATCACAAACTTCATTTGGGCTATAAAAATGAACATAGTTTGCTTTCAGCATCTTTGTTACACATAGTAATTAGACCCCATGAACACTATTTGTGGATCTTGAGAGAGTGGGTTTCCATTGAAACTCTTCTCAATGAAGGATCCCTTGTAGGTGGGGAGGATACTGAGGGAGTCTCACATTCCACTAGATCCGTGTGTCTTCAACTTTTGATCGAGGCATTCTCTCTTCGGAGAGGTTGATAGATCATAAGAGGTTGATATCATAGATCTTTGTGTGATAATCTTGGTCTTAGCATGTCAGATTAATCTATCTAATTTGTTTGGGTTAAAAGTGAAAAGGCTAGGGGATTATGCTCTACTTCCTTTTTGGATAGTACCAGAAACCCAAATCCTTGAATCTAGAACCAGTCTCCATGTGGTATATCTTGTGAGTCACCTTTAGAGAGGGTTAACCATAGTGGACATTCCCTTAATTAGGTCAACCATGTTGATGAAACCTCAAGTGGTAATAGCCATTTTCACCGTGGTAGTGACAGTCGCTATAAAAATGTCCTTGTGGAAGAAATCTTCATAGGTGTGGTTCATTGTTGGGTTGGCAGATCTCCCTAGCAACTCCTGATTGATTAAATTTATGGACTGTGTCAAAACCCTGGTGCACCAGGATTGGAGTTCACCCCTTTGGATCATAAAAGTTGCAGAGTCAAACCATTACTAAAAACCCTAGTGAGGCCAAATTTTCATTTTCTAGGGTATATGTGCATTATTGCAAAACATTTTTGGAACATACACAATTAGCGCTTCTGAGGATTAGAATGAATAAAATCACTTGATTGTTCATGTGCAAGGTTTCTTTTGCCCTTGTTCATTATTTTCAGACATGCTTGAAATCACTTTCTTGTTGTTTTGTGTGCTTGTTTATCTATCTGGTTATTGAAAATGGACAAATCTATTACAATCCTCAAATCTGGACATTAAAATTTGCAAACAATCAGAATCTGAAAACTCAAAATTTGCAAAATCTGAAGTAAAATTCTTTTCTGGAGTCAAAAGTCATCTCAGGAGGTCAGAAAATCATACTAGTTTCTATCAAGTGTCATTTCGTTACTGCCCATCTGTCATATGGTAAAGAACACAGTGTCATATGAGTCTTTCTACCAGTCAAATTCAAAAAGTCAAATCCTACTAGCAACTGTCGTGCGATTTTTGCAACTATCGTATGAGATTTTCAACTTTCATTTCATAGAATACCTACTGTCATACGAGATTTTCAACTGTCATTTCATAGCATACCCACTATCATACGAGTCTGCAGAGTGTCATTTGGGAAAATTTTGAAAGTTGTCAGAAAATTGTTAGAATTGCCAGATACTTAGCTTTTACAGCCTATTTCCAGAATCTGTCGAACAAATCACTGTGTCAAGAATAGAGCAGTAGCTATTGAGAATCCAATCATTTTCCTAAATTGGCCTTTTGAATCTGATTTAGCCTTCTATTTAATCAATTTGAGTCTTTATCATCTTGTGTCAAAACCTTGTCATAACTATCAATCTTCAATCAATCATCAACATGACTAAGTGTTGTGATATCTTGTCTACTATCTTTTGGGAATCTACCCATACATCCAGGGCATAGTATTCTTCACCCACATCTAATTGAATCTTCAAACCAATCAAACCTTGACAAGGTTGCGTCATCTAGTCATCTTGATTTAATTCATTCTTCAATTGTCTTCATCTTATTATTTTGCTTCACCCAAGGTTAATGGTGGAAACTAGAGCTTCCTCTCACAAGAAATATGGGGAAATATCTCATACTTTACCTTTGGATCACATAGGTCCAACTTTTGAGCAACTTCATGATTCTGGTCTTTACAAAGATGACGGTGCTGGCAACCTTCGATTAAAAACTGGTTACATTCCTCCTTCATCAACTCACAGAGGTACCCAACAAACCCCACATCAATCTATTCTAGGGAGTCCAAAAAATCCTACCATGTCTCAAGTAGGGAAAAACTTTGGCTCTCAGAGAGCTTAATCTCAACATGGTGCAGATTAGGAACCCACGCCTGAAAAAATTGCTCAATATCAAAATGATGATAACTTCAAACAAATGATGAAGCATTTCTTGAAAGAAGATAGAGAGGCATACTTTTTACAATTAGCTCATCAAGGAGCTAAACTTCCTCCCAAATTTAATGTTGAAGATATCATTATGCATGAGGAAGAAACTCCACTCATAGCTATGATGAAACAAATGCATGCCATGCAAGTCAAACTTAACAACCTTGAAAAAGAAAAGGAACCCAGGGAGTTCTCCATGGAGACCCTATGTCCTTTTCCATTTGACAAAGACTTGTACATGCCACCATTCCCAAAAAGAGTGGAGATGCCTAAGTATGATAAGTATGATGGACACTCGGATCCTCAATATCATGTTAGAGAATTCTATACACAATCTATGGAGTTCATGCATGAACCAACCTATCTAATGTGTCTCTTCCCTCGATCTCTAGGGGGAGCAGCCATTCATTGGTTCTCTAGATTGCTTTCTACTATCAAAACTTTTGAGGAGTTGATCAAATTGTTCTATCAGCAATACTCCTACAATATTCAACATCCAGTCACCATGATTGATATCTGTAATCTCAAGCAATATCTAGGGGAACCATTCCTAACATTTCTCAAGAGATGGAGGAAGAAGTTTTCTCTATATGCCAGACCTATTCCAGAAATAGAAAAACTAGAAATCTTCATCAATAACCTGGTTCTCAATTATCCTCTACAAATGCAAGGTCATACATCTTTTGACAAGATGGTGGACAATGCTATCAAAATTGAAAAAGTGCTTGTAAAAAAAGGAGAAATCACACTTCAAAAAGACAAGTACGAATCAGGATCCAGTTCTAAAGACAAGAACAAAGGCATCATCATAGATGATGTTGTTGACACTATCCGTGCCCCATCAAAGGCACTAGCCTACAACCTAACTCTTGGTTCCCAAGCCATTAAAGCTTCAAAACAAAAGTCATCTAAACCATTTCAAAAGAAGCCAGAATATAAATCTTGGGATAAACAACGAAAGTTCACTCCTCTTAGAGAATCTTTGGAATCATCTATGAAAACTCTACTAGCTAATAACATCATCTCTTTGCCAGTGATCCGACCACCTGATTCTGAGCCTAAGCCAAAATGGTGGAGAGAAAAAGAATTCTATGATTTCCATTGAGGTAAAGGTCACAAAACTAATAACTGCTTACAGTTGAAACACACCATTCAAGATCTAATTGATAGGGGAGACATCATAGTTGACAATCCTAAGAGCAATAATCATCATACAACATTCATAGAACCATTTCTGAAACATGGTCAAGTAGTTTCATCTTCTCCACCTAATATGGGGGCAAAAGTCAATTATGCTTACCCTGGAAATAATGCTACCATCAATATGGTTGAACCCTGTCTCTCAGAGCATTGCAATGTCATCACAATTGTAAGAAGAGATAGACAAAATCAATCCACCAACAAATTTACTCAATCACAAGCTTAGGTACATCTAAAAGGACAACTCCCAGATTCATCTAATGTCCCTAAGATACCCTTCAATCTTTCATCTACTTCCAAACAGAAGTTTGCTTCCAAATCTTCCAATCCAAAGGATACAAGGCCTACATCTTATAGCATTGACCAACAACTCTAGCACACTAATGCCAAAATATCTATGTTTGAGTTGCTTTGAATATCCCCAGCTCATAGAGCTATCCTAGACAAAGCTTTGCTCGGTTCCAATGTTCCTGATGACCTTGATTTAGATAGGTTCCAGACTATGGTTGGACATTTTACATCTCCACAATATATCTCATTTTCAGAGGAAGATGACAACTCCTTGAGTCACCCACATAATCAGCCTTTGCATATAGAAGTCTTGATCTAGAACCGTAGAGTCAAACGTGTGTTGATAGATGGGGGCACTGGCCTAAACATTTGTTCTTACAGCTTGATCACACAATTGGGATTTTCAAAATTAGCTATTGATCCTAGAAATAAAATAACTATCAAAGCCTATGATGAACAAGAAAGATCTTCTAAAGGCACCATTTTCTTACCTATCAGAGTAGGTCCAATTATCAGAGATACTATATGTCAAGTTCTTGATCTACCTTTGGCTTACAACATTCTTCTAGGGAGACCATCAATACATGAAATGCAAGCTATTCCTTTTACATACCATCAATTTTTTAAGTTTCCTTATGAAGGAGTAGAGGTTACTATCCCCGTAGATCTAAATACAACTTGCAATACATTGAAGGAAAGTGCAGATAAGCTTGTGCCTAATAACAAAAAATCTTCCATTGAATCAACTAAAGAGGCATCCACATCTAAAATGGAAGACATTGCTAAAGAGGTCAATATGAAAGAAAATGGGATGGGAGAATATATTATAGAGCCAGTCTTATCTTTGACATCTCTCCCTATCTCACCTAAGTCTTATGGAAAATCTTTGAAATAGTCCAAGCCCAAACCTAGGGAACCTCTTAAAGCCTATAAAAATAATTTTGTGGCAGAACAAGTATCCAAGCAAGAGTTTGAAGAGGATGAAGCTGTGCTATCATGGCTATACGAAGATGAACCTAAATCCCACAATGTTCAAACTAGTGACTCTACAGCACCATAGATCCCTTCTAAGTCATATGATCTAGGAAATAAATTGATAGCTAAGATGGGATATCTAGGTCAAGGACCTCTAGGAGTTAGAGGAAAAGGTCTTGTGGCACCTATTTCACATATGGGTAGGGAAAATAAGAATATTGTTGGCCTAGGCTTTAAGAAGAAACCCTATCACCTCAAAGGTAATTTTTCTCATGTCATAGAGAAGATCACACCAGGAAACCCTCTTCTTAACAAAGAAGAAACAAAACCATCAGATAGTGATTCAGACAGCTCAAAACTCATCCCCTATGAAAAATTGCCTAAAGAGATCAAAGACCTTCTTGATGATAAATATGATCCAATCAAAAGAATTAATGTAGTAGAAACACAAGAACCTACTATCAATCAAGAGATAGTTGCAACACAAGAACCAGCTAATCTCGAAAATAATCAAGAAGAAGAAGGGGGTAGTTCTTCTAAAACTGATTCCCATGAGTATGAATTCAAATCAGAAACTGAGAGTAACCCTTCTTGGGGTATTCACCCTGACTTTACTCATGTTCTAAGATTTCCTAGAGATCCTGAATCAGAAGATGATTCAAATGACTATGAATGGGGAGCCATTCCAGAACCAGATGAAGATGAGCTTATTATAGAGAAACATGTTGATGTTATTCACCAATATGCACCTAATCCCAATGTAATTCTAGAGCTAAATGATGAACCTATCGAGTCTAATCCACCTATGGCTGAATTGGACTCCCACAATGACATTGAGCCTATTCACGAATTGAATATCTTAAGTTGTAATATCACCTTTGAACTCATGCTTTGGGTTAGGACCAATGATGATAGATCCATATCCGTAAACACTATCTCCCAATATTTCCCCACTTTGAGTATCCAATATCCATAACTTATTGATCAAACCTCCACAAATCTGAGCCATGGTATTTATACCTTCCCAAATGACTATGCCCTTGCTTGCTACCTCAATGTAGTTGAGCCTATGAGTACTTCCATCAGTGAACTGAGCATTAGCATGACAAAGTCAGACATCAAATATCTTAGTCATAAAAATAAGAATAAAAAGAAAAAGAAAAAGAGTTCTTAGGGTGAAAACCACTTTGTGGCAGTCTCGGAACCTACAAAAGTAAAAATAAAAGACATATCCAAAGGTGAAAACCTCTCTGAGGCACCTAAGGATGAGATATTTGATGTCCTTCTGAGTCATTTACAAGATAGATCTCTAGTTCTAATTGAGCCCACTCAATCTATCAATTTGGGTACAACAGAGGAACCACAGTTGGTACATGTAGCACAATCATTATCAGAAGAAGAGAAGTGAAAATTTACACCATTCCTAATAGAGAAGAAGATCAACTTTGCATGGAAATATTCAGATATGCCAAGATTGGATCCTAATCTTATAACGCATCATTTATCTATAGCTCCAAATGTCAAACTTGTTAAACAAAATTTGAGAAAGATGCATCCTCATGTTGCACTCTTGGTAAAAGCTGAATTAGAGAAGCTCCTAAAAGTTGGATTCATCTGAGTTATTGACTATGCAGAGTGGATCTCCAATATTGTACCTATTTCTAAACCAGATGGTTCAATCAGAGTGTGCACAGACTTTAGAGATGTGAATAGAGCATGCCCTAAGGATGATTTTCCACTACCTAATATTGATATGATAGTGGACATGACTGCAGGTTTCAAGATGTATTCCTTAATGGATGGTTTCTCTGGATATAACCAAATAAAAATTTCTCTAGAGGATCAAGAGAAAACTACTTTCACACACTAATACATTTGGGGCCATTTTGTGATGGCTATGTGTCGCAATTGCGACAGCTATGTGTCGCAATAGCAACACCCATAGACGTCGCTGTTTTTTAGTCGCAAATTGCGACGTCTATGGGTAGCCATCGCAATTGCGACACATATCCGTCGCAATGTGACTAAGATTTAAGAAGCGGCATGGCCGTCGCCCCCCTGTCGCATGGCTTCAGAGGGCCGTCGCAATCGCGACGGACCTCCCAAGCAATTGCGACGGGCGCCTACATCGCATTGCGATGGGTTTCCGTCGCAATTGCGACGCCCGTGGGTGGATTAAAAAAAATAATTTAATTTAATACATTGCTAATGAACCACATTAATGCTTTTTTCTTTCAACAAATGAGGACAGCCACTGTAAAGACAACATGATAATGTACACTCACTGTAAGGACAGTCACAAATGAGGACATCTCACAGTGACTGTCCCTAGTGTAATTGCCACTTGAATGTATTGCTATTCAACCACATTAATGCTTTTCTTCTTCAACAAATGAGGATAGTCACTGTAAAGACAACATGATAATGTACACTCACGAGTGTACATTATCATGTTGTCTTTACAGTGACTATCCTCATTTGTTGAAGAAGAAAAGCATTAATGTGGCTAAATAGCAATACATTCAAGTGGCAATTACACTAGGGACAGTCACTGTGAGATGTCCTCATTTGTGACTGTCCTTACAGTGAGTGTACATTATCATGTTGTCTTTACAGTGAGTGTACATTATCATGTTGTCTTTACAGTGTCAATATATGCATTATTACTTAAACTGAAGAGTACTCTAAATAATATGTCATTGTGGAGTTCTGATTGCTTCCAATTTGATATACGCTTGTTCTACTTATGTATCCAGCATCATGTAAGAAAAGTTGATGCTTTTAAATAGATTCATTTAGCCATGAAATGCCTGTGCATGTTACATACAAGATTCCAAGGCCCAAAACTGATTACTCATTATAATTCATGTACAGAATGATAATCAACCACAACGAGGCATGCGTAGGCGCTGCTTAGATTTTGAGGCATCAGAAGCTCGTAGAAGAAACTTGACCAATGGCTCATGGAATGCAACAAAATTATTGCCTAAAATAGGAGCATTGGTAACCACAGATGATGGTTTTGAAAAGAACACTTCACCATCAATGTCACGTGAGGGAACTGCAATTTCTGATGGCAAGTAACTTGTAGTATATAAGAGAGATGCAGGTACAGATGCTGGGAATACATTGCTAATGAACCACATTAATGCTTTTTTCCTTCAACAAATGAGGACAGTCACTTTAAAGACAACATGATAATGTACACTCACTGTAAGGATAGTCACAAATGACGACATCTCACAGTGACTGTCCCTTGTGTAATTGCCACTTGAATGTATTGCTATTCAGCCACATTAATGCTTTTCTTCTTCAACAAATGAGGATAGTCACTCTAAAGACAACATGATAATGTACACGGGCTGTAAGTGTACATTATCATGTTGTCTTTACAGTGACTGTCCTCCTTCAAGTGGCAATTACACAAGGGACAGTCACTATAAAGGCAACATGATAATGTAGAGAAACGTTGTCATTTGTATTTTCAACAGTGCCGAGAGAGATTCCCTCCGCGAAATCATAGCTACAATTTCTGAGTACGTTGGGTTTATTTTTCTTTTGCCATTATTATGTAATCTGGTATTCAGCTGTTACAGAGCTAAAATACCCAGAAATGAGGACATATCTGTGTTGAATTTATTGTTAGCGGCTCTGGTTATTTAGAAGTTTAATTTTATTTGTTCATCTTTCAAGCACAAACATTTTATGGACCGTAACATCTTCATTGTTTCGGGTATGCAATGAAATAGCCGTAACTTGCAACTACCTTCAGGGTACTTGTGTACATTATCATGTTGTCTTTACAGTGACTGTCCTCATTCAAGTGGCAATTACACAAGCGACAGTCACTGTGACATGTCCTCATTTGTGACAAGGACAGTCACACGAGGACATCTCACAGTGACTATCCCTTGTGTAATTGCCACTTGAATGTATTGCTATTCAACCACATTTATGGGCCCGTTTGGACCCCAGCACACAGTAGCATCTACAGAGAAGAATATCCCAGGTGTAACAAGTTGTAAGAATATACCAACAGTTCTAAGAAGTTCCCTAGCACATAGTAGCATCTACAGAGAATAATATACAACATGAGGGCAGCCACTGTAAAGACAACATGATAATGTACACTCATTGTATGTGTACATTATCATGTTGTCTTTACAGTGACTGTCCTCATTCAAGTGGCAATTACAGAAGGGACAGTCATTGTGAGATGTCCTCATTTGTGACAAGGATAGTCACACATGAGGACATCTCATAGTGATCGATTGTCCCTTGTGTAATTGCCACTTGAATGTATTGCTATTGAACCACATTAATGCTTTTCTTCTTCAACAAATGAGGACAGTCACTCTAAAGACAACATGATAATGTACACTCATTGTAAGGACAGTCACAAATGAGGACATCTCACAGTGACTGTCCCTTGTGTAATTGCCACTTGAATTACACAAGGGACAGTCATTGTGAGATGTCCTCATTTGTGACAAGGATAGTCACACATGAGGACATCTCACAGTGATCGATTGTCCCTTGTGTAATTGCCACTTGAATGTATTGCTATTGAACCACATTAATGCTTTTCTTCTTCAACAAATGAGGACAGTCACTCTAAAGACAACATGATAATGTACACTCACTGTAAGGACAGTCACAAATGAGGACATCTCACAGTGACTGTCCCTTGTGTGATTTCCACTTGAATGTATTGCTATTCAGCCACATTAATGCTTTTCTTCTTCAACAAATGAGGATAGTCACTCTAAAGACAACATGATAATGTACACGGGCTGTAAGTGTACATTATCATGTTGTCTTTACAGTGACTGTCCTCCTTCAAGTGGCAATTACACAAGGGACAGTCACTGTAAAGGAAACATGATAATGTAGAGAAACGTTGTCATTTGTATTTTCAACAGTGCCGAGAGAGATTCCCTCCGCGAAATCACAGCTACAATTTCTGAGTACGTTGGGTTTATTTTTCTTTTGTCATTATTATGTAATCTGGTATTCAGCTGTTACAGAGCTAAAATACCCAGAAATGAGGACATATCTGTGTTGAATTTATTGTTAGCGGCTCTGGTTATTTAGAAGTTTAATTTTATTTGTTCATCTTTCAAGCACAAACATTTTGTGGACCGTAACATCTTCATTGTTTCGGGTATGCAATGAAACAGCCGTAACTTGCAACTACCTTCACGGTACTTGTGTACATTATCATGTTGTCTTTACAGTGACTATCCTCATTCAAGTGGCAATTACACAAGGGACAGTCACTGTGAGATGTCCTCATTTATGACAAGGATAGTCACACATGAGGACATCTCACAGTGACTGTCCCTTGTGTAATTTCCACTTGAATGTATTGCTATTCAACCACATTTATGGGCCCGTTTGGACCCCAGCACACAGTAGCATCTACAGAGAAGAATATCCCAGGTGTAACAAGTTGTAAGAATATACCAACAGTTCTAAGAAGTTCCCTAGCACATAGTAGCATCTACAGAGAAGAATATACAACATGAGGGCAGCCACTGTAAAGACAACATGATAATGTACACTCATTGTATGTGTACATTATCATGTTGTCTTTACAGTGACTGTCCTCATTCAAGTGGCAATTACAGAAGGGACAGTCATTGTGAGATGTCCTCATTTGTGACAACGATAGTCACACATGAGGACATCTCACAGTGATCGATTGTCCCTTGTGTAATTGCCACTTGAATGTATTGCTATTGAACCACATTAATGCTTTTCTTCTTCAACAAATGAGGACAGTCACTCTAAAGACAACATGATAATGTACACTCACTGTAAGGACAGTCACAAATGAGGACATCTCACAGTGACTGTCCCTTGTGTAATTGCCACTTGAATTACACAAGGGACAGTCATTGTGAGATGTCCTCATTTGTGACAAGGACAGTCACACATGAGGACATCTCACAGTGATTATCCCTTGTGTAATTGCCACTTGAATGTATTGCTATTCAACCACATTAATGCTTTTCTTCTTCAACAAATGAGGACAGTCACTCTAAAGACACCATGATAATGTACACTCACTGTAAGGACAGTCACAAATGAGGACATCTCATAGTGACTGTCCCTTGTGTAATTGCCACTTGAATGTATTGCTATTCAGCCACATTAATGCTTTTCTTCTTCAACAAATGAGGATAGTCACTCTAAGGACAACATGATAATGTACACTCACTGTAAGTGTACATTATCATGTTGTATTACAAATGGACCTTATGTTGGTCGGGATATAAGTGCAAAAAAAAAAAGGAACGTTGTCATTTGTGTTTTCAACAGCACCGAGAGAGATTCCCTCCACGAAATCAAGCGGGTTATCATTTGTGTTTTGAACAAAGCGGGTTGTCTTTTGTGTTTTGAACAGCACCGAGAGAGATTCCCTCCGTGAAATCAAGCGGGTTGTCATTTGTGTTTTCAACAGCGCCGAGAGAGATTCCCTCCGCAAAATCACAGCTACAATTTCTGAGTACGTTGGGTTTATTTTTCTTTTGTCATTATTATTTAATCTGGTATTCAGCTGTTAGAGTGCTAAAATACCCAGAAATGAGGACATATCTGTGTTGAATTTATTGTTAGCGGCTTTGGTTATTTAGAATGCTTCCCCACAATACTTAATTACACAAGGGACAGTCACTGTGAGATGTCCTCATTTGTGACAAGGACAGTCACACATGACGACATCTCACAGTGACTGTCCCTTGTGTAATTGCCACTTGAATGTATTGCTATTCAACCACATTTATGGGCCCGTTTGGACCACGACACACAGTAGCATCTACAGAGAAGAATATCCCAGGTGTAACAAGTTGTAAGAATATACCAACAGTTCTAAGAAGTTCCCTAGCACGTAGTAGCATCTACAAAGAAGAATATACAACATGAGGGAAGCCACTGTAAAGACAACATGATAATATACACTCATTGTATGTGTACATTATCATGTTGTCTTTACAGTGACTGTCCTCATTCAAGTGGCAATTACAGAAGGGACAGTCATTGTGAGATGTCCTCATTTGTGACAAGGATAGTCACACATGAGGACATCTCACAGTGATCGATTGTCCCTTGTGTAATTGCCACTTGAATGTATTGCTATTGAACCACATTAATGCTTTTCTTCTTCAAAAAATGAGGACAGTCACTCTAAAGACAACATGATAATGTACACTCATTGTAAGGACAGTCACAAATGAGGACATCTCACAGTGACTGTCCCTTGTGTAATTGCCACTTGAATTACACAAGGGACAGTCATTGTGAGATGTCCTCATTTGTGACAAGGATAGTCACACATGAGGACATCTCACAGCGATCGATTGTCCCTTGTGTAATTTCCACTTGAATGTATTGCTATTGAACCACATTAATGCTTTTCTTCTTCAACAAATGAGGACAGTCACTCTAAAGACAACATGATAATGTACACTCACTGTAAGGACAGTCACAAATGAGGACATCTCACAGTGACTGTCCCTTGTGTGATTGCCACTTGAATGTATTGCTATTCAGCCACATTAATGCTTTTCTTCTTCAACAAATGAGGATAGTCACTCTAAAGACAACATGATAATGTACACGGGCTGTAAGTGTACATTATCATGTTGTCTTTACAGTGACTGTCCTCATTCAAGTGGAAATTACACAAGGGACAGTCACTGTGAGATGTCCTCATTTGTGACAAGGACAGTCACACATGAGGACATCTCACAGTGACTGTCCCTTGTGTAATTGCCACTTGAATGTATTGCTATTCAACCACATTTATGGGCCCGTTTGGACCGCGGCACATAGTAGCATCTACAGAGAAGAATATCCCAGGTGTAACAAGTTGTAAGAATATACCAACAGTTCTAAGAAGTTCCCTAGCACATAGTAGCATCTACAGAGAAGAATATGGGTCAACGAGGCTGACTTCAAAGCCATGCAATCTAATGGTAATAGTAATATCATAATTTGACATACTATCAGAAATACTTCCTAAATAGACTATTCAATCTTATAAGAGATGGATTCATGAGAACTATTATTTATGAAATATGAGTCAATGACTTTAATTAAAAAAATTACACAATCTAATTCTTGTAAAAATATCAAAATTTGACACATTGAAAATACCTTCCAAAAGTATCGTTAATTGATTAATATGAATCACTACTCATGAAATATAATTTTATAAACCTAATCTAAAAACTACACAATAAAAATCTTAATAGCAATATTGTAAGAAACTATTCCCAAAAGCAAGCCTAATAAAATTTGATGAAAATAATTTTTGTTTCACTCAACTTTTACATTCACAACTTCCTCTTTTATTATAATAAGAAAAAAAATGTCTTTTTAGATATACCTCATGAACCATACTCGAATAATCTATCATTTTTCTTCTCAAAAACATATTTGCAGAGCCTGCTTCTTTTACTTGTTTGTACTTTTATCTCTCTGATGGAAAGGGTTCCTTCAAGACACATTTTTCCAAGTTCACTGCTTGAGATATTTGAGGAGGGTTCCCCTGCTTGAGTATCCATCCAACCCATATTCGAGTAGTTCTACAATTGCACAGTCTAAATTAATAATACTGACAATTGAATGACGAATGATGATACATAGAATTGATATAAACTAATCCTAAAAACACTAAAACATTATTAATATATTTATATTTCATAAATAAAATTGATATAAAAGATTTGGAAAGATACATTAAAAAATAGAAAAACAGTAATTTATAATAGAAGGAAACTTAAATTGCTATTTAAAAAAAAGCCAAGAGTCTTAAATCTTATCATTTTGTTTCATTATCATCCATAAGTACACACCTCTAGCATAATAATTATATTTTACCACCCATAAAATGAAAAAAAGATTTTCACAAGAGAAATTGAAGCTAGATTATAAAAATGAACCATCTTATTGGAAACTGGAACTGTTATCATACCCAAAAGGACTACAAAATTTCACCTTATCATACCCAGATTGTTGCTTTGCCTGGCGGAGGGAAATTTGATCAGTAAAATTGACACAGAGTATGTTGTCTCCATTGTCATGCTGGATAACAAAACACCAACTTTAATGGGCATGTACTGTCCCTTGTGTAATTGCCACTTGAATGCATTGCTATTTGATGCAGGGGCATCCCTAATGCAAGCCAAAGACACCATGATTGAAGGAAGTTGCCATGAAGCCAAGGAGTCAAATCCTATCAATTGGAACATAAGATTTTCACCTTGGAGCTTTGAAGGATTGACTGGTGAAAGGTCCTTTTGATTGGCAAATCAGAGTCTTTTTGAATGACAAATCAGAGTCTTTTTGAATGACAATAAATTAGAATAGGAGTTTTAGATGTTTTCTTGGTTTGTAATAAATATTAAGGATTGATTTTATCTCCTTATAAACATCCACTTGTTGGACACAAGACCCCTTGGTGACTTATAAACCTTGGGCATCTTTTGAGTCCTTGGATGAAATGAGCATAGTAAGTGTTTATTAGGTGTCTTTTAGATGTTGTTAAGAAGTTTGAAGGTCCAAAATAACTTTAATAAGGTTCCTAAAGTTTCACAACACATTTTTAACCTTCTCGGCAAAGTTGTTTGCAAAGTTGTAATGCAACTTTAAAAGTTGCTTAGCAAAGTTGACATTTGTTGGATAAACTGTTCTAACCACCTAGATGGTTGAACCAATGTTTGGAGAGCCTATTTTAGGCTTCAAATGGTCGAAGACAGACAGAGAACCAGTATTGTAATCATTTTGCTTTCATAAAAAATAAAAATAACCCTGTTTTAGTGCATTTCTGGTGAAAAACGAACTCTGTACGGCTGTACGGATGGTGGTTGGATGATAAAATTTGCCTGGAAGTTGTAATAGTGAGATCTGATGCTTTAGAAGTTGGTTTGATTGATTCTCTTTGTTTTATATCTAAGTTATTTCAAATTTTCTGTGCATTGTTTACAAACCCTCATTTTCAGGGTTTGACTGATGTAAAGACCTTAACTCACGTTTCAACCATTGGAATTCCTTCTTCCTTGGTGGAATGAGAGTTAAGGATGTATATTTGTATATTCTAAAAGCCCTGACTACTCTGCATCACTATTGAACCACATTAATGCTTTTTTCCTTCAACAAATGAGGACAGTCACTGTAAAGACAACATGATAATGTACACTCACTGTAAGGATAGTCACAAATGAGGAAATCTCAGAGTGATTATCCCTTGTGTAATTGCCGCTTGAATACATTGCTATTGAACCACATTAATGCTTTTTTCCTTCAAGTGGCAATTACACAAGGGACAGTCACTGTGAGATGTCCTCATTTGTGACAAGGACAGTCACACATGAGGACATCTCACAGTGACTGTCCCTTGTGTAATTGCCACTTGAATGTATTGCTATTCAACCACATTTATGGGCCTGTTTGGACCACGACACACAATAGCATCTACAGAGAAGAATATCCCAGGTGTAACAAGTTGTAAGAATATACCAACAGTTCTAAGAAGTTCCCTAGCACATAGTAGCATCTACAGAGAAGAATATACAACATGAGGGCAGCCACTGTAAAGACAACATGATAATGTACACTCATTGTATGTGTACATTATCATGTTGTCTTTACAAGGATAGTCATTTGTGACAAGGATAGTCACACATGAGGACATCTCACAGTGATCGATTGTCCCTTGTGTAATTGCCACTTGAATGTATTGCTATTGAACCACATTAATGCTTTTCTTCTTCAACAAATGAGGACAGTCACTCTAAAGACAACATGATAATGTACACTCACTGTAAGGACAGTCACAAATGAGGACATCTCACAGTGACTGTCCCTTGTGTGATTGCCACTTGAATGTATTGCTATTCAGCCACATTAATGCTTTTCTTCTTCAACAAATGAGGATAGTCACTCTAAAGACACAATGATAATGTACACGGGCTGTAAGTGTACATTATCATGTTGTCTTTACAGTGACTATCCTCCTTCAAGTGGCAATTACACAAGGGATTTGTGTTTTCATTTGTGTTTTCAACAGCGCCGTAACCCTCCGCGAAATCACATCGGGATATAAGGGAAAAACAAACAAGAACGTTGTCATTTGTATTTTCAACAGCGCCGAGAGAGATAAACAAACTTAAAACTCAGACTTAAGAAAGATGAAGGCAATGCTTCAAAAGGCCGATGCCCTAAATATGGGAAAACACAATACCACCATTAAACGATGCCCTAGTCACCGTATCAATGCTGCCAGCTCCGTACCAGTATGCTGACTGCTCACTTTCATCCTGTGATAAAGGTAACTTCATTAATCATACTTGAAATGGCAGCATACGAACTAAAGCTGATGAACATTTATAAACTAAAAGTTTAAAACTACAGATTACAAATGTAGTAGTTTCATACGAAAAGAACTTGATGTCTGAAATTTACCATTAGAAGTATCCAAAGGAATACCACAGTACTGTTGAACTTGGAGAATCGGAGATGATCTACACAGCAAGGTTCAACAGCTGTAAGGACTGTTACACCATCTTTAGCATTTGAATACATTTTCTCCTTGGCTTCTGGTGGATCCTCAAAGACCCCCAATGACATTTTCCCTACAATTATCAATTGTTTGTCAGTATGAGATATTAATAAATAAACATTAATCACAATATTAGGCAAACAATGTTCTTGATGTCTGAATCTAAATCACAGAAAGCTCTAATAAAGTAGTTCTCAGTTTCACATTAAACTAAGTTTCAATTTCAAATGGTTATAATAATTTTTGCAAGTTATAAGTAGCTGGTTACAGTATATGACATAAAAAGAAAAAAAATCATTTCTATTCTTTTCTTCTTTTTCTCTTTCAACGAAGCTTTTGCACCACACAAATGCATACCAATAATTTCTCAGGAGGTTTCAAGACCATTGCATACCAAACTTCTTCTCTGTAGATGCTACTGTGTGTCGTGGTCCAAACGGGTCCAAATAGACCTAGTGACTCTAGTAGGTCTCCAAAACCTGTTCTGCAGCAATAACTCTTCAATTTGACAAAGGACCTTATGAACTTATATGTTTTTTGAGTACCCTTTTTGATGTTCTAACAATCCTCCAACTCCCAGACCTTGACTCCACTCCAGCATATCAATGTCCTTATTGAGTCCGCAGACCTAATGCATGCCTTTGGGTGTGGGTTCCAAAACAAGGCATTGAAAATGGGTGCATGAAACCAAGATCAGAGTTTGAAGATATCCACCATGCTCTAAAGATCTAGATTCAACAAGGTTTGAGGTCCTTTACTTGCCGCTACCCTCTGATCTTGCATAATCCATCAACTCCTAGTCAAGAACATTGAGATTCTTGACCTAGGGCTTGCTCTTGAAATTCTCTGGCTTAGTATCCTGTTCCAAAGCTTTTAAAATATGAAAATAAACCCCCTTAACTTGCATTTTACAAAGAAAAGAGGATATCCTATGGTTTATTTGCAAGTTAAGGCCATTTGAATGCAATAACCCAAAAAATGAGGGTTTGACAGAACAACAGATAAGAAAAAGGAATAACTTTGATATAAGGTGTCTTGAATCTACCAAATAAACTCTCAAAGCATAAGATATAAATACTCTAACTTCCACACTGGTCTGCCCTCCCTTTCACATCCGTACACTGTACAGTGCTTGAAGGAAATGCACAAAAAAGGCTCTGAAATAGTGGCTCTATCTGACAGAGAGTCCATGCTAGGCTTCATGACTAACCTAGAGCACATTCCTTGTTATGGAGGAAGTTTGAATGGTGAAGAACTTATGGAATGGATAGAGGACCTAGATAACCATTTTGACTACAAGTATCTTATGGATAGAGGACCTTGATAACCATTTTGACTCATTTAGTATCTTATTGAGCTTCACTTTGTTTTGAGAATATAGTTTAATATTCTCTACTAAACAGGGCCAACCACGTGAAGGTGGAAGCTCATTTGGCCCCACCCCCCTCCCCCTAACATCACTCTACATTCCCCGTTAACATCTAACATTCATTCATTCTTTCAATTATTAATAAAATGTAACATTCAATCAATATCACATGATAACATTCATTAACACATTAGATTCGTTAACACACAACATTCATCAATATGAAAATAAACACATAATTCATGAACATTCATTAGCACATAATTAAATTCATTGAGACATAAAATTCAGTCATTATCAATTAAGGTATTTAGATGACAATCATTTCTTTTTTCTCTTTTTAATTTTTTTTTCTATGTAAGCTCTAAGAGGAGCATCAGTGTTATCATCAATACCCCCCTCATCAGTTGTTTTATTCTTTGTTCTTGATGATCTCAAATTCCTATGCTGCTGCAAAGGGGGGTCCTCTACAATAACAAATAAAAGAGTTAAATTTAAAATATTTAATTATAATTGTTACAAGTATTTAATTATTTTAAAGAACATAACTGTGGCGCTCTTTAATTACCTGATCCGGCCACATCATTTTGTCTAGACTCAACCTCAACATGCTCATGAGCACCGACCCCTCGATCCTCTACAGTTGCTATACAAAATGTTACATTAATCCAAACACCAATTGTAATTACATATAAAAATTTTAATAGCAAATGTATACCTCCACCACTAGGATGCACATCATGCGAACCTTCATTATGCATAGATTGTGTAGAAGGATTGTCAGGCTGCATTCCAATATCCTACACATTGTTATCATTGCTTTCTTAAAACAGATATACTCACTTTATATTAGAACTTAACATCAAATAGACTAATTGGTAAAGTATGCAATTTGAAATAAATTTCATTTAGCTTATTTACCTGTGGCTCAGATGCATCATTATTTGAACCTTGCACACTGATTTCAGCTCGTAGCCGTTCAACCACGGCTCTATAGCCTTGTTGGAAGCCAATTCTCTTGTCCTCTTCTGTGAGGCATCTATTGAACTCTGACCCCTACATTTTTTCTTGGTATGGTGAATTTTACTTGCATTGTTTGATCAAAAAAAATTTCCTTGCAATATATAAAAAAATTGATACAAGTTTTCATTTACTAATACTTACAACTCGTGCTTGAAGTTTGGAAAAACCACCAGAGCCGAGCTTGTGTGTCCCGTGCTTTTCTAATCTTGCCTTTGTTGCCTTTGATGTGTCAGGCAATCTATGAAAAGTTTGAAATATGTTAGAGACCAGTATAGGAAAAATTTAGAGGTTAATTAGTACATAATTACATTCTCAAAAGTATCACATACCTTGCTCTACTCTCTACTGGCGTAATTCCTTTTTTCATGTCGGCTTTATACTTTCCATCCAAAATCAAACCCTGCCACTCAGCCTCAAGAACACAGGGCGGACGCTCGTGCCTTGGGTTAACCTCTAAATATTTCCTGTACTGGTCCCTAATATACTTCAAACATAAACCAGCTCTTTCAAGGAGCTTGTTTCTCTCGAATGCACGAGGTCCAAAAATCTGGGTCATACTATGTACAAGATCATCCTTCAACTTTTTATCTTGGTTATTCCACCTTTTAAGTAAAAAAAAACATGTTAGACTCATAAATGAAGAGAAGCTACCTTTAATATAGTTCAAGAAATTGATGAAAAGGAAAACTATTCTAGCAATGATATGAAATCAAAATAGTGGTTTGGGGTTTTAGTTAGGATATGATGTTCCACCATGTACATATGGTGGGCCCGAATATCCGCAAACACTCGTCACCAAGTTTTCGCCAAAAAATATCATTCCCTACAAAATAATCATGGGATCATTAGTCGATGAAGAGTGATCAAAAACTAAATTACTATTATATCACTATAGAATAATAATAACTTTAAAGTACCTGGAAGTTTGGATACTTTTAAGGGAACGCCTTCATTGTCACTGATGATCAATACGCAATCCTTTACCGTTCCCGTACTAGGAACACGGGAACATCCAGGAAATGATGTTGCATCGGGACTTGTTGCATCTCCTATTGCAAAAAATGAAAACCATTATCAAATGCCTCCAAGAAATAATACTTCAAGGGAAATAAATTGGTGCAGAGCACCCATGGCACAAACACAATCAAGGGATCTACATCGTAAACACATAACACTTAAACACGTAACAAAAAAGAGAAAAAGAGGGATTTGTGTACCAGTAGATGGTGCAACAGTTGGTGCATTTAGGCTGTGTGTTGTTGACATGGCAGTCGATAAGACATTTGTGGCTGTCCTGGATGGAGGCGGTGTTGTCATATCATCATGGAAAGGAGCTGAAGAATAAAATTGTTAGAGCATGCATAAATATAGAACGCGTGGACTAGCATGGACAAGATTGTTAGAGCATTAAAAAAAAAGATTGTTCGAGCATGTATTGTCAATGATTATGATCATTCCTATATATATTCAGTGGAAAACACAAGTGGGGAATGGAACATGTGATCTACCTGAACCACTTGCAATACCGGCCTCATCATGGGAATGGGGTTCAAAATTACGCAAATAACTCTGTAAAGACAATGCATCCATATTTTAATTAATGTCATAAAAGAGCATAACATAAAAACCATTATTGAACTCTTGTAATAATTAAAAATTTCATTAATACTTACTTTAAAGTTTTCAGAAGTTCGCAACAACTCAGCTGCCCTGTCTTGTATTTCCTGAGTCTGAGGATGTATGGATACCAAACGTAGAAGTTCTTTCCCAATTTTCTTTAGCAGCTTTTTAATGGAACCGATCGGGTCATCGGTCTCTGCTAAATCAATAAAAAAAGGGTCCACAAGGGGGGACTCCTGAGGGACTACAGGTTGCTTTCCCTCTCTCCGACCACCGGCCCTCTGTGACAACAATAGTATTAGTATTATCAAAATTACTCCAAAACAATGAAGAAAATAACATTAAAAAAAATAACATTTTGCTTCTATCTAGTTTGCACAATTACAATGAATTTTACCTGCTCATGTGTAGATGAGCTAGGAATATCGTCACCATCACCTTCGGGCGGTTGCTCCATATTGTGCCCCTGTGTCAAAGATCAAGTATAAAAATGTTAGCCAAAAATTTAATAACTAAATGGTATGTTGGAGTCATTGATTAGAAGTTGGTTTAATAGTATGTACCACCCCCATGATAGTAGCCTCATTTGTATCTATGCGGTTCAAATTGTAATCAATAAGCAGCTCTTCCCCTGCACGTATTGATTTTATCGCACAGATGAATACACGATTTCCCTCGCGCACCTCAAATATGCAATTGGGTTGCTTTATAGTTGACCCAGGTCGTGTACTATTTATAAAACCCGCAATATTCCCTGTTGCTTTTGGCCTTCCATCAATGTATATAGCCACACTTTTACTTTGATTATTGTCTTGCTGTTGTATATAATTTGCCGAGAGTGCATACCTACGCATACTTTTTTTATATTGAACAATATGCATCCAACTTTTGTAATCGTAACATGGTCCAACATACTCCATCAATTCAGAAACTTTGTTGTAAAACACCTTTATGCCATCCATAGAAAATAGGCCCAAACCATGTAATGATGATGGTGCTATGCGATATATCCTCTCATTAACACAAAAATCAATGTTTATTGGAGGAAGTTCCTTGGGTACCCAATGTTTCTGTAGATGTTGGTACCTCAAGGGCACCTCGATGTCGCCTTTCATCTCATCATCATAAGAACATGACCCCCCTTGAGCAAGGAAAAATTTCATGTGTTTATTGAATTTCCTTCTAGTCCTTTGACCTCTAGTTAATCTCCCTATTCTAGATAAACTGCATGTCTCACTTTCCTCTTCTATTCCTATATTTCCCTCACTCGAGGAAGACACTTCTGACAAATACCTATTTGCTGGTACCTGCAAATGGGAGAGATCTTAGAAGACATCAATCTTACTATTGATAAGTGTATTAAATAGACTTTCTATAAGGTGTATTGACTTATACCTGTCGATCCATGAGACTGTGCGGGATGCTCTTGAAAGGGGTTCAATTTCCTGCAAATGTAATTCAATTATCGTGAGCATAATCACATCATAATCATAATCACATCCATCATAAGCATCACATAAAAATTAAAAACATTAAAACGTACACATTATAACACTTATAGCTTTTAAATAGATAATGAATAAACTATGTAACCATTTAAGACAAATATATTTCTATCAAGAAATGAATATTAAATACATTAAGGATTGATGGCATACCTTTAAATTTCATCATCATCATCCTCATCATCATCATCATCATCATCATCATCATCATCATCATCATCATCATCCTCGTCATCGTCATCATCATCATCGTCCTCGTCATCCTCGTCATCATCAACATCATCATCATCAACATCAACATCATCTTCATCATCATCATCAGTAGCAGCATCATCTTCTTCTTCTTCTTCATGAAAATTTGTCTCAGGAACATCATCCAATAATTGTCGATCGTGATCATCATCTACATCATCTTCTACTTCTTCGGTATCTTCTTCTTCCATCGCATTATACTTTATCGGCCTTCCTCTCGGTTCATGTCTAACAACAAATGACCAACCTGGTTTATGTGAAACCTCTGAGTAAAATACCTGTTCACATTGGCTTGGAAGAACATAGGGCTCATCTCCAACTGGCTCAAACGACCTTGTATTAACCATTGTAAATCCATTATCATGTTCAATAACAGTTCTATTAGGATCATTTGGATTAAGTCGTAGCCTGTACCATTTGACAACGAAGAGTACTAATTTGAAGGAACTAAAGTCGCACTCAAGTATATCATCCAAAATGCCATAGTATTGATTTTTAGACTCTTGAGGATCTAAGTCATTTCTAGATGAAATATTAGTCACTTGAAAGACTGCAGTTATTCCAGAATCACAAGTTTTCTTCGTGTCATCCAACACTTTGACGTGAAATTTTTGACCATTACAGAACATACCCTTGTGGTGTTTAACCTGCAATAATATGTGAAACATGTCAAAATTATTATATCGTGAGTTGATAAACATACGGGTGATTAATAATTTTGTACGTACCTGGAAATCTCTTAAACCATATGCTAAATCTATTTCCCTTTGCGTAACATTAGAATCTCCATTACGATGAGCTTCTTTAACCAATGAAGATACACCTTCCCATGTTAATGTGTGACCAGAATGTTGACATCGTTCAATCCATACCGTCATCCAATCAAGATTGTTTGCAATATACAAATGTAGTGCATCCCACTCTCGAGCAACTGTACAAAAAAAAAATAGATGACTTACAATCGATTTATTTTGAAGATTAAGAAATAATTTATTACAATAACATCTTATAATTTATTACCTGTCACTTTCCTCAATCTACCTTTCCCCATCAAGTACTCCCCTTTGAATTTTTTAAAAGGGTCGAGATCCCAAATGCGATCTACATGGATATTTGAAGCAAACTTAGGAAGATATTCGGTAATGTACACCATAGTCTGGTATACCATGTATCCCTCTACCATAGAACCCTCAGGATGTGCTCTTTGTCGAACCAAAGCCTTCAAAGATTTCAAGTGCCTCTCAACCATCCACATTGACCTAGTGTGTGCAGGTCCACACAATTCAATCTCCTCAGCTTGGTGTATGAGGTAGTGTTCTTGTGCATTGAAAAAAGTTGGAGGTAGACACTTTTGCATTTCACACAATAAATGAGGAATTCTTCTCTTCCAATAGTTTATATCTTCTTTATGGATTTCTTTAGATGGCAACCACCTACATTAAGAGATTCAAGTCACAAAAAATATATAAATACGAGACTTTACAAAATAATATACAATAGATTACATAGCAAGAAAAACAAATCACGAATATAATAAATATATACAACAAATTGATCAGATATTACTGCTTACCTCATGTATTTTCCAAGATCATATATCACTTGTTTGATGTTATTGTTGAAGTGCTCTGGGAGAGATAGAGGTAGCACGTACTGCAGTAATTATAAACCAATCATTTCATTATTTTCTAACATAACATAATGAATAGTACACGTAGTTTATGAATATATTGTAAATACAGAAGAACATAACTTACCTTGATGAAAGTATGCCAATCATGCGTTTTGAGCCCTGGCCCAAATTCACTTTTCTTTGATATGAGATTGCTTATGTTCCCAGCAAATCCTGTGGGAAATCGAATTTTTCGTATGACTTCTTTTATGGCATCACTTTGCTGCTCCGTTAATAACCAAGGAAGGGCACTTATATTAATCTGATCTCTATTGCTATTTGAGTGAATGAAATTCTTCAGTGCATGATTGGATTCATGAATGTCATTACAAATTTTGACAATTTTTTCTTTGTCACGCCTTCCATCCAGTATTTTCCACAATGTCTCTGTTATATTCTTTCCAACATGCATAAGATCAAACAAATGCACAATTTGTAGGTCCTCGTAGTAGGGCAACCTACTAAATTGTCTGGGATAGCTTTTTAGTCCCTTTGGAAGGTTGTCAGTAGTGTCTTGACGACCTTCACGATCATCAATTACATAATTAGTAAACAAAAATCACAATAGAAATATATAAATTACAAACATAAACCATTAAGTGGAACGACATTACCTCGACGATTAATTCTATTATATTCCAACTTCCATAGGCGAGGTGTCATTCTTCGTGGCTTTGATGTAGTCTCTTCTTTCCCATTGAAAAGATGTTTTTCCATACTTCGATACTTATGATTCCTGTGGAGGAAGTGTCTGTACTCATCAAACACATGCTTTCCTAAACTTTTTGAATGACGAGATTTCATCTTTGGACCACAAACTGGACATGCAAATTTTCCCTTTGTTTGAAGACCTACAAGATAATGATATAATTGGATTATTAAATATGTTGATTTTTATAATTAGAATTATCATGCGCAACTTGAATTCACTATAACATACCACAAAAATGTGCTAGCCCTGGGGCATCATGTATTGTCCATACAAGTATTGCATGGAATTGAAATTGTCTTTGTCCTATTGGTCTAGACACGTCATACATAGTGACACCGTTCCATAACTCCACCAACTCGTCAATAAGAGGCTCAATATATACATTCATATCTTTAACTTGATATTTACCTACTTGAATGAACAGTAACATTACATAATTATTGTGACCATTTTACTGTAAGATTTGTAAGTACATGTAAATTAATAACTATCAAATGATAAAATACCTGGAACAATCATTGCCAACATAATGTGCTCCCTCTTTATTGACATCCACGGAGGAATGTTATTGTTGATAACAAAAATAGGCCACACCGAGCAAACAGATCTCATCTCTCCAAATAGATTGACACCATCCGCTGCCAATGAAAGCCTGAGATTATGAGGTTCTTCTTTGAAGTGTTGCCACTTTTCCTCTATGTGCATAAATGCTGAACCATCCGCAGGGATTCGAATAATGTCATCTCGACTTCTATTGCGTGCATGGTAATCCATAAATTGTGCCAAGCTAGTACACCTGAATAATTGTCGCATCCGTGGAATAATGGGGATGTAACGAAGAACCTTGTGAGGCACCTTTTTTGTTATTCGATCTATTCGATATCTACTCGTATGGCATACAAGGCATTGTGTTGCAAATTCATGTTCTTTATAATATATAATATGATCATTGGGACAAGCATGTATTGCTTGATACTCCATTCCAATATCTTTCATAATAGCAGATAATTCTCGATATGAGCGAGGTAGAATATTTGATGGTGGTAACAAAAAATCACCTATCAATCTACAGCAAAAAATATAAGTTGTTAATATAAACAATATTAGTGGTACATTATTCACCCTTTGTTAACTATAAAGACATATATGACATACCTTAACATACGTGACATTGTTATGTTGGATAAACCATTCATAACCTTCAAGTTCAACAACAACAATACAACAGAGAGAAGAGTTGTTTGGGAGTCTTTGTATAGGGGCTCGTATGCCTTCTCAAGTAGAGGTACATCAAGGCTATCATCATCATCATGATCAGATCCGCTTGGACTAAATGTGTCATGGATCAATGTATTTATACCATCATCTTCAATTGTGTTTTCTGGCGCATGATCATCATCTTCCATGGGATCATTATCTTCACCTTGGATATTCGCACCCCCATGTTCCTCCATATCATGTACTTCCCTGGGGAGATCAACCTATATAAAATTGATTAACATAAATAAACTATGATCTTCAACTCATCATCAAGTGATTTCATATGTATATAAATTGTTAAAATGATATAATGAACAACTTACCAGTGGATGATAGTCATGCCCCCCTTCAATGTGACCATTCTCCCTACAATGTCTCTTAACTGTTTTGATTAGCAATCTTCTACGGTTTAAGCCCTTACAAATTTTGCAGGGACAATAACATTTTCCATCACCTTTTCTTTTCAAGTTAGACCACAATCTAGCGATTG
Source organism: Chamaecyparis obtusa (assembly GCA_027943335.1). Taxonomy (NCBI): domain Eukaryota; kingdom Viridiplantae; phylum Streptophyta; class Pinopsida; order Cupressales; family Cupressaceae; genus Chamaecyparis; species Chamaecyparis obtusa. The sequence goes on along the minus strand of BSBK01012276.1, from coordinate 71,344 downwards.
TCTCCCTATTTTGTTCTTCACTTATATTATCTGACATGATCGTTCTTCGCAAGAAGCAAAAATTGGGCTATGAAAACTTCGGTCTACAACTTTCAGTGACTAAGCAAAATTGTCAAAAGTACACAAAACATATAAGCTACAAGGCCTTCTTGCTTAGCTCTAGAAGCTCTCTAGCAATCAAAACATATAGGCTACAAGGCCTAACAGCAATTTCAAAACATATAAGCTACAAGGCAAGACATATTACATGACATGGCAAAAGGATTAAAATATACATTAGATTAAAAAATATACAATTTTCAAACCTGAGCGCGTGGCTATAACTCATGCAATGGTCTTCTTGCTTAGCTTTAGAAGCTCTCCAACAATCAAAACATATAAGCTACAAGGCCTAATAGCAATTTCAAAACAAGGGTCATCAAAAGAACCAAAAACAATGTGTGCAAACAATACCTTGTGAAGTGGTATAGACAATTAGAAGATGCTACTATGTGCTAGGGAACTTCTTAGAACTGTTGGTATATTCTTACAACTTGTTACACCTGGGATATTCTTCTCTGTAGATGCTACTGTGTGCCGTGGTCCAAACGGGCCCATAAATGTGGTTGAATAGCAATACATTCAAGTGGCTTACACAAGGGATAGTCACTGTGAGATATCCTCATGTGTGACTGTCCTTGTCACAAATGAGGACATCTCACAGTGACTGTCCCTTGTGTAATTGCCACTTGAATGAGGTCAGTCACTGTAAAGACAACATGATAATGTACACATAAAATGAGTGTACATTATCATGTTGTCTTTACAGTGGCTGCCCTCATGTTGTATATTCTTCTCTGTAGATGCTACTACGTGCTAGGGAACTTCTTAGAACTGTTGGTATATTCTTACAACTTGTTACACCTGGGATATTCTTCTCTGTAGATGCTACTGTGTGTCGTGGTCCAAACGGGCCCATAAATGTGGTTGAATAGCAATACATTCAAGTGGCAATTACACAAGGGACAGTCACTGTGAGATGTCCTCATGTGTGACTGTCCTTGTCACAAATGAGGACATCTCACAGTGACTGTCCCTTGTGTAATTAAGTATTGTGGGGAAGCATTCTAACTAACCAAAGCTGCTAACAATAAATTCAACACAGATATGTCCTCATTTCTGGGTATTTTAGCTCTCTAACAGCTGAATACCAGATTAAATAATAATGACAAAAGAAAAATAAACCCAACGTACTCAGAAATTGTAGCTGTGATTTTGCGGAGGGAATCTCTCTCGGCGCTGTTGAAAACACAAATGACAACCCGCTTGATTTCGTGGAGGGAATCTCTCTCGGTGCTGTTCAAAACACAAATGACAACCCGCTTTGTTCAAAACACAAATGATAACCCGCTTGATTTCGCGGAGGGAATCTCTCTCGGCGCTGTTGAAAACACAAATGACAACGTTCCTTTTTTTTTTGCACTTATATCCCGACCAACATAAGGTCCATTTGTAATACAACATGATAATGTACACTTACAGTGAGTGTACATTATCATGTTGTCCTTAGAGTGACTATCCTCATTTGTTGAAGAAGAAAAGCATTAATGTGGCTGAATAGCAATACATTCAAGTGGCAATTACACAAGGGACAGTCACTATGAGATGTCCTCATTTGTGACTGTCCTTACAGTGAGTGTACATTATCATGGTGTCTTTAGAGTGACTGTCCTCATTTGTTGAAGAAGAAAAGCATTAATGTGGTTGAATAGCAATACATTCAAGTGGCAATTACACAAGGGACAATCACTGTGAGATGTCCTCATGTGTGACTGTCCTTGTCACAAATGAGGACATCTCACAATGACTGTCCCTTGTGTAATTCAAGTGGCAATTACACAAGGGACAGTCACTGTGAGATGTCCTCATTTGTGACTATCCTTACAATGAGTGTACATTATCATGTTGTCTTTAGAGTGACTATCCTCATTTGTTGAAGAAGAAAAGCATTAATGTGGTTCAATAGCAATACATTCAAGTGGCAATTACACAAGGGACAATGTCATGAGCCGTGACATATTGAACTTAGTATAATAATAAAATGATTAGATGATATATAATAATCTATTATTAACGGTATATAACAATAATATATAATTATTATCAAAAGATAATAATAATATATAGTTAGCATAATAAGTAATATGTTAATTAAATAATATTAAAATATTAATAAATAATATAATTATGATTATAATTATAATATAAATTAATAATAAATAATTATTAATAAATTATATATATTATATTATAATAATATATTAAGTAATAATATTAAATCAATTATTGATATAATAATTTTAATATATAAATAATATTAATAAACCTCTCAATATAAAACAATATGTTATCACTATAATAATATTTATTATAATATTATTAATATTACTAACATCATTAATTATAATATTTAATAATAACAATAACATTAATAATAATAATAATAATAATAATAATAATAACGTTTAAAGCAATATCGAATATCTGTAATCGATATACATCTACATTAAACATCTGCATTATCTATCACGATGAGGAATGAAGAAGTGATACAACAATCACTATTCATTACACATCGATACCATGAGAGGATGATTAATGAACCAAATACTATGAAGTCAAGATCAACATGATATGAATAAGGGATAGGTCGCTATGTGTTTCAGAAGATGTATTGATAAGCAAGAAGGATAACCATTCATATATTATAAATAATCATTAATTGCACAAGTTTAGACAATGACATATCCGATAAAGCAATATCAAACATGAAGACCCGCTAGCAAATATGCACCATCACTTCCTATGTTATCATGACAATAACATAAACTAGATTGAATTCTACTATCTATATCAATAGACACCACATAGGAGGATATCGACTAAAGGATTGAAAGATTATCGATTGTCTGAGATAAACCACATCTTGTAGAAACACAAAAGCATCAGTGATTATATCACAAGCTATTGATGAATGAGGCATCAGTCATGGATAATAAGTACAATGTATCCTTAAGTATTAACAGGAATGGAAGTCAATTTGAAGATCAAACTCCATTACCAGCAATCAACCAATAAATGGACAATTATCAGAAAATGATATCGACTTATATCAGAGTAGAAAGATTGGATATCATCATAACAATATGGGATAAGGCAAGAGTTAATATCGATTGACTAAATACTAATGATAGTTAGACCAAACTAATACAAACACAATGGATGTTAACTACTGGTTGCACTACCAATTAGGGAAGATTACCTTCATAAAAAGATTTGATATTGAGTCAATCTGGGAGTTATCTATGATCAGAAAATAATGAAATAATATTATGTGAACTGTCGGATTATGGAAAGGTGTGCTTAACAAAGGGACATGGAGGAAGAAACAAGACACTTCTCATTCATAGCATCTCTTCATTTGTTAAAGACAATATAAGAATGCATTCTCGTCAGTCACTCAAGGCATCATTAGAACTTTATTTACTTATCCATATTTGGATATACTCAATAGAGCATCTACCTTTGGCAGTTTGGTTTCAAGTTTATCATTGCAGATCAGAGACAACACCATGATTGCACAGATAGAAAGGATAGTTAGAAACAGCATCAATATTTGAAGTTGCAAGCATATAATTCAGAATCTGAAATAGCAACATATCACTCATAGCGATATTACACATTTGCATAATTACATCATCATATCAGACACAACAAATACATTGCTGTAAGCAATACTTATTGATTGTATATCAATATTGTTTATATCAGACATACCATCATTATACTATCACTATAAGTGATAGGAAACATCATATTCATAGCATATTTCATATCATTATATTCGACAGTGCTATTAAACATATTGGTATCAATATCATCTTGCACACATATTGTGATTGAATCTGAAATAGCCGTTGATATCTTAAGTAACCTCCATTACTTAGTTTAATTGTAAGTATCTGATAGAGTAAGTCTGAGAAGTGGAGTAATTGTTCCTGTTTTCCAAGTTAGCCAAAAAGGGGACATTACAGACAATCACTGTGAGATGTCCTCATGTGTGACTGTCCTTGTCACAAATGAGGACATCTCACAATGACTGTCCCTTGTGTAATTCAAGCGGCAATTACACAAGGGACAGTCACTGTGACATGTCCTCATTTGTGACTGTCCTTACAGTGAGTGTACATTATCATGTTGTCTTTAGAGTGACTGTCCTCATTTGTTGAAGAAGAAAAGCATTAATGTGGTTCAATAGCAATACATTCAAGTGAAAATTACACAAGGGACAATCACTGTGAGATGTCCTCATGTGTGACTATCCTTGTCACAAATGAGGACATCTCACAATGACTGTCCCTTATGTAATTCAAGCGGAAATTACACAAGGGACAGTCACTGTGAGATGTCCTCATTTGTGACTGTCCTTACAGTGAGTGTACATTATCATGTTGTCTTTAGAGTGACTGTCCTCATTTGTTGAAGAAGAAAAGCATTAATGTGGTTCAATAGCAATACATTCAAGTGGCAATTACACAAGGGACAATCACTGTGAGATGTCCTCATGTGTGACTGTCCTTGTCACAAATGAGGACATCTCACAATGACTGTCCCTTGTGTAATTCAAGCAGCAATTACACAAGGGACAGTCACTGTGAGATGTCCTCATTTGTGACTATCCTTACAGTGAGTGTACATTATCATGTTGTCTTTAGAGTGACTGTCCTCATTTGTTGAAGAAGAAAAGCATTAATGTGGTTCAATAGCAATACATTCAAGGGGCAATTACACAAGGGACAGTCACTGTGAGATGTCCTCATTTGTGACTGTCCTTACAGTGAGTGTACATTATCATGTTGTCTTTAGAGTGACTGTCCTCATTTGTTGAAGAAGAAAAGCATTAATGTGGTTCAATAGCAATACATTCAAGTGGCAATTACACAAGGGACAATCGATCACTGTGAGATGTCCTCATGTGTGACCTTTGTGAAGGCAAGTGCCAATTTGTACCCAAGTTACCAATATTGTGGCAAAAGTGGGAATGAAGCTTTTAGGGGTCAAATTGGGCAAAGAAGTGTAGAAGTGGCCTATGTGAGGTCTAAATAGCCTAACTAAGTCATGGTTAGGGTCTTATGGTGTTTGAACAATAAGTTTTGAACCAAAATCCCAAAGGTTGTAACAAGTTGTCAATGTTGTCATTCACAACATTGACAACATTTGTGCAAGGAAGCATTTTCGAGTAAGATGGTTATGTAACTATATGAAACCATTGAATTAGGCATCAGATCAACTATAAGAGGCCTCCATCGATCTGTGCAAAAGGTTGGGGGGAAAAACATTTGGAATTAAGAAGATTTGTAGAGTAACACAGTTTTAGTGAATTCTTGAGTTTTTTTGTTTCTTTGTTTTCAGTTGATTAATGGATTAGATAGCTCGCAGTGTCTATTGGAAAAGTTAGTGCAAGTTGTTTTTTTATTTTGTGTTGTGTTTTTTTTGAGTTTTGAAGCATTCCAACTAGTTTGTTAATTCTTTTGTTAAGTACCCTATCATTGGTTTGAACCAGGCAGGTTGAACAAATGGAGTCTTAGCTCATCATTCCATTGGCAATTTTGTACGGGCTCTTGGAATGGGTGAGGAGACTCCATGTACTATATGTTTGGAAGGAGGGGCCCTGGGAAGCTCATTTTCTATGTTTGCAATGATGTCCTAGGTGAGTCAGTTGAGCACAGTTAGGGATGACAAATCATTACAAGAAGATTACAACAAGTTGAATGCATTGGTTGCTTCAACTAAAATCTCATGGAGAGGTAGACACACATCTAAAGAAGCCCCAAGTCAAATTAGAAGATTGGGTGAGTTTCTTTGGCTGCTAAGAAAACAAACTCTTAGTCAGACTGTCCAAGTTGTGTCAAAATACTTGTTTTCAGGCATGGCTGTAGCAGTTGGTGTACAAAAAATCTAGGAGGAGAAGACCTTAGATATCTTGGAGTTCTCAATAAAGGGCATCTAAATCCTAAGCCCTTTAGGTGGCTTAATATAAACAAAAAGGCTTGACAAAGGCCTAATTGCTAGCAGCCTATTTTTGGGTGCAATTGGCATGCATGGTTTGATGAACCGGATTGAAGTACTGATGAAAAGTATAGGTGAAGGAGTAATATTGAAACCAATAGAGGTCCTAGTGGCCAGCCTCTCCATGGAGTAAAGTTCTAGTTGAATGTGTTTCAATTTGTGAAGACAAGACTAAGAGTGTCCTAGTAGCTAGATTGGTATTGAGCAGAGTTCATTGTATTTCTTGTTGGTGTGCACTAGTTGAAGGAGTGGGATCTTGGGTAGAGATACCTAAAGAGTGTAGGGATAGTTAAGTACCCTATCAAGTCAAAACATTGGCCTAAAGAGACCCTAGTGAAGGATAGGGAGTGAGCAAGACAAAGTGTTACATCAATTAACAAGATCATTTTTTGGTAATTGTGTACATTATCATGTTGTCTTTACAGTGACTGTCCTCATTTGTTGAAGAAGAAAAGCATTAATGTGGTTCAATAGCAATACATTCAAGTGGAAATTACACAAGGGAATATCACTATGAGATGTCCTAAGTGTGACTGTCCTTGTCACAAATGAGGACATCTCACAGTGACTGTCCCTTGTGTAATTGCCACTTGAATGAGGACAGTCACTGTAAAGACAACATGATAATGTACACAAGTACCGTGAAGGTAGTCGCAAGTTAGGGCTGTTTCATTGCATACCCGAAACAATGAAGACATTACAGTCCACAAAACGTTTGTGCTTGAAAGATGAACAAATAAAATTAAACTTCTAAATAACCAAAGCCGCTAACAATAAATTCAACACAGATATGTCCTCATTTCTAGGTATTTTAGCTCTCTAACAGCTGAATACCAGATTACATAATAATGACAAAAGAAAAATAAACCCAACGTACTCAGAAATTGTAGCTGTGATTTCGCGGAGGGAATCTCTCTCGGCGCTGTTGAAAACACAAATGACAACGTTCTCGTTTTTTTTGCCCTTATATCCCGATGTGATTTCGCGGAGGGTTACGGTGCTGTTGAAAACACAAATGACAACGTTCCTTTTTTTTTTTGCCCTTATATCCCAACAACATCGCAATTGCAAGTTAGGGCTGTTTCACTGCATACCCGAAACAATGAAGACATTACGGTCCACAAAATGTTTGTGCTTGAAAGATGAACAAATAAAATTAAACTTCTAAATAACCAAAGCCGCTAACAATAAATTCAACATAGATATGTCCTCATTTCTGGGTATTTTAGCTCTCTAACAGCTGAATACCAGATTACATAATAATGACAAAAGAAAAATAAACCCAACGTACTCAGAAATTGTAGCTGTGATTTTGCGGAGGGTTACGGCGCTGTTGAAAACACAAATGACAACGTTCTTGTTTTTTTTGCCCTTATATCCCGATGTGATTTCGCGGAGGGTTACGGCGCTGTTGAAAACACAAATGACAACGTTCTTATTTTGTTTTCCGTTATATCCTGATGTGATTTCGCGGAGGGTTACGGCGCTGTTCAAAACACACATGACAATGTTCCTGTTAAATTTTGCGCTTATATCCCGACAACGTTGCAATTGTGACAGTGACAAATGTATTTTCGTCGCAAATTGCGACGGTGTCGGGCTATATTTGAAAAAAAAAGAGTAAAACCACATGACATTTGCCTGCCGTCGCAAATGGCCGTCGCAATTTCACCCCAAATGTATTAGTGACATGTGCATGGGATACCTTCTATTGGAATGTCATGCCATTTGGGCTTTAAAATGCTGGTGCTACATATCAAAGAGAAATGACATCTATTTTTCATGACATGATGCATCGAACTATGGAAGATTATGTTGATGATACTTTAGCAAAATCTATGATTAGAACTGAACATATAAAGGACTTGAGCATGATCCTAGATAGAATGGAAAAGTTTACTCTATGACTAAATCCTAAGAAGTGTGCTTTTGGTGTCACTTTTGGAAAGCTCTTAGGATACATAGTTTCAAAGAAGGGTATTGAAGTTGATCCAGCTAAAGTCAAGGCTATCATAGAGATGCAACCTCCCAAGAATATCATTCAAATGAGAACCTTACAAGGGAGAGTACAATCTATCAAAAGATTCATATCACAGCTTGCTGATATATCACAACCTTTTACAAAAACATTACATAAAGGTGTGACCTTTGCATGGAATGAATAATGTGAGAACAACTTTAACCATATCAAGAAGTATCTATCAAATCCACCTATCTTGATGCCTCCTATTCATGGGAAGCCTTTGATCTTATATGTCTCCACTACAGATACATCACTAGGGGCATTGCTTGCACAACATGATGAGAACAAAAAGGAAAGAGCTATATACTATATCAGTAGAACATTGGTTGCATATGAGAAGAACTATTCAATGATTGAGAAGGCTTGTCTAGATGTGATCTTTGCATCATAGAAACTGAGACATTACATGTTAGCTCATACCACACAATTGGTAGCTAAGATTGATCCCCTCAAGTACCTACTAAACAAAGCTGCCCTCACAGGTAGATTAGCTAAATGGGTTATGCTCTTAAGTGAATTTGACATTGAATATGTGGAAAGAAAGGCTATCAAAGGATAGGTTATTACTAATCAATTAGAAGAGGCACCTATGATTGATGATACACCAATGCAAATGGAATTTCTAAATTCCTCTATCATGACTCTTTCTTCTAGAGAATGGCAGTTATTCTTTGATGGCTCCTATACACAGAATGGATCTAGAGCCAGCATATTGTTCATAACTCCTCAAGGATACTCAATCCCAAAAGCATTCAGATTAAAGTTTCCTTGCACAAACAATATTGCAGAATATGAAGCCCTTTTGAATGGTATGAAAATAGTGATTGAATGGAGAGTAACAAAACTACACATTCATGGAGACTCACAACTTATTATCCATCAAGTCAATGATGTGTACCAAACTAAAGATGAAAAGGTCATTCCTTACAAGAGAATGGTAGATGATTTAAAGAAGTATTTCATATCTATCACATTTGAGCAAATTCCTAGAATGGAGAATAAGGTTGTCGATGCAATTGCAACATTATCTACTTTATTATAGCAGCCTAAACATGAGCTATGCTACAAGTTCCTGGTGGAAGCACTATCTTATCCTGCATATGATTCCCCTAAAACCCACATGATCTGCACTATTGTAGGTCATGATTGATCTAGATACAAAAACCTATTTTCCTATCTCCAAGACCAGATCATTCCTGATACCTTCAACCACCATGAAAAGAGATACCTTATCTGTAATGCCTCCTGATATGTCATCATTAGTCATGATCTGTAAAAATGAGGTCTAGATGGTATGCTACTTAGATGTTTAGAAAGGGAAGAATCTCAATGTACATTAGAGGAAGTCCATGATGGTATTTGTGGGTCACACTTGAATGGTTTAACACTAGCTCAAAAACTTATTAGGGCTGGGTACTATTGGCCTGAAATGGAGAAAGAGTCTATCAAGTTTGCTAAGAATTGTCAAAAATTCCAAGTGCATGGCAACTTAATTCATGCTCTAGGGAAAGATCTAATTCCCTTTACTACACAATGGCCTTTTCACCAATGGGCCTTTGATCTTATAGGAGCTATACATCCTCATTCTTCTAATGGACATACCCATATAATCACACCTACATATTATTTCACAAAATGGGTAGAAGCGGTCCCTTTGACACAAGCAATAGGAAAGAAAATATCTATGTTCATATTGAACTATATCATATGCATATATGGGATAACTCATTCCATAATCATAGATAATGGTGGCCAATTCAAGAATAAAGACTTAGATGATCTATGTGCCAAATTTAAGATCACACAACATTGGTCTTCTATCTACTATCCTCAAGGGAATGGACAAGTAGAGGCATCTAATAAGAATCTATTGAAAATCTTGCATCGAATAGTTAATAAGACATGAAGAGACTAGCATCTGATGATCAATCCAGCTCTTTGGGCCTACAAAACAAGTATCAGAACACCTACTGGGGCTACACCTTTCACTTTAGTTTATGGGTCTAAAGTGGTACTACCTATTGAGGTTGAAATCCCATCACTAAGAATCAGAATGCATGGTCTAGTAACTGATGATGACTACCAAGTGTCTAGGTTGCAAGAACTTGAACTACTAGATGAGTGAAGACAAGAAACATATGATCATCTCAGAGTATATCAGAAGAGAAAGTCTAGAGGCTACAACAAGAAAGTCAAACACAGAGAAATTCAGGTTGGTGATCTAGACTTGAGAGAAAATCCTAAAAATCAATCCCATCAAGAACACAAGGGGAAGTTTGAACCCAAACTGGCTGGGTCCCTTTTTAATTGTTGCCCAAATCTTCCTATGCATACAAATTTGGCTAAAACCTACTCTAGGGCCTCTATTTTTACCATGTCTACCATCCCTAAAAATTTCATGAATTTATACCCTATTCTCTGGCCTCTGCAATTTATTTCACTCCTTGGTCTGCAGTTGAAAAGTTTGAAAAACTAGCCGTTACCCTAAAAAACCCTAAGCCTTGTTATATTTTCATGTTACCTTTTTTCAGCAACTTAATTCATTCCAATTTCCATGTACACAAAATATCTCCTAAGTCCGGTGGTTTAATTTTTCCTAAGTCTCGGTGCGTAAGTATTTTTCCCTGAGGATAAGTGTCAGTTTCATCTGACGATCTTCTCTATCCCACAAGCCAAAGATGCATGCATCTTACGATCATGGTATAGTGACTACCATCGATCTTACTTTTCCTCTATTGTTGCTATGTGTCAGTGGGACCGGTGCCACCTCATCTTATTTGGCAGTTCCTGATTCATCAGTGGTGTCTGATTAGGTAGTCTATCCGTAGGACCAGGCCCTTTCGGCAGTTAGAGGCTCTGACATCTATAGAGGATCAACGGTTGGCATATGTCTGTAAGGCTTTGTGTCAGAGCATGTGAACATACAATAGCCATTGATCTTACTTTATCTCTAAGGTCTATCGGTGGGTCCTTTCCTAGTGACATGATCATACAATAGCCATTGATCTTACTTTATCTCCGGGGTCTATCAGTGGGTCCTTTCCTGGTGGCGTGCTCATTCTCTATTGGATCCTAGGTGACAGTTAGGATTTGTCAGTGGGACCATGTCAGAGGGTCTACGAATGTGTGAGAAAGGCTAGGATCTATAGTGGTTGTATGATCTCATAGAATCTTCTGACCCTATGAGATCATGCCCCCACTGTTAGATCAGAATCTTGGAAGGCAGTGTGTTTGATGTCCAAAGGAATGTGATGTGTATCCAAGGGGGTGGCATTTGATTGATTGGTGAGAGTGCTATGTGGTGGTTGTCAGTGGGCCCATGGGGTCGGCCCTTTCTAAGGCACTTAACATCTGGCTTGATCTGGCGGTTGTTGTTATACCATTTGGTCAAGATGCTCAACTTTTAGCATCATGGTATAGCGACAACCATCTGATGCTCTCTTTGTTGATCATGGGTCCAAGTCTGCTAGGTACAATGATGTGCTTGATTTTCATTGGTTTCTGACTTCGAGGTGGCGTTTGACTTTTTAGAGGGGAATTTTAAGTTTTTTTCTTAGTGCATCATAGCCGTTCATTTTTTGGGAAGGGTTTCTCATCAATGGTGATGTTTTAAATCTGCCGCTGGCCATTGTATTTAAAAATTCAAATGTCTCTGTGAGGGTTTTACGTTCTTTTGGTCATGCACGATGTTGGGTAGCTCAAGAGTTTAATTCTCAGGACATTTGTGGTTGAGAAGTTGATGGAGATGACTTTTGGCCAGTGTTGCAGGGTACTATGCCTCATTTTCACGCCAGGAGATGCTAGAAAGAATTGGCACCACCTTTTGAATGGTACTTTTACCCAAGGAAATAGGATCAGATTTGAGAGCCTTCATGGCTTAGTGGAGTTGCAGGTGGGTAGATGGATTGAGGTTTCTATGTTTGTAGGAGGCCTCAGTATGAGATCAAAACACAAAGAAAAGATCTAATCGGATCATCGGTTCTTAGAGTTTTTATGATGGGTGATCAGTACCCTAGGTTTTGATATCATTGTAAATCTTGTAACCCTAGTTAGGTTAGTTTTGACTCCTGCCTGCATCCAGTTGAGTATGTATATATTGTATTTTTGGAGCCTTAGTGCTCAGAGTTCACATTTTGTAAAGAAGAAAGTCCTTTTCTTGGAAACCTATCCGTGGAATTTCTTCCTACCTTCTAGTTTTTTACATTCTATAACCTCCCATTGACAAATTAAAACATTGCAGAGGTATTTTGTGACAATTCTTCATGTCCCTATGCTTCCTTGTCTGAGTTTATCTCTTATTGAATTGAAGTATATGAAGTTTTCAGTGGTATCTTAGGGTTCCTTATCCCTCTTACTTTCTATAATTGTGTGTGTTATTGTGTTTGATCTAATTTAGATGTTTTTGTGGGTATACTTCAGCCCCCTAACAGTCTTGTCTCAATCCTACACCGAGTTGCAGAAGTGAATGTCTGCTTGCAGGTCATAAGTTGTGTCTTATGTTCAGGCCCTCCTATGAAACACTTATGCAAGCCTATTTAGTAAGTTGTGACCTACTAGACCTAATCCTCTCATTGATTTCACTCTTCTATACTAAGATCCAAACCCTAATTTTGGTGCATCACCTAGTAGGTAGTTTGCTTTCAGTCATTTACTTTCCAAGCATTCCCTCTATCCCTTTCCTTCAAAAGTTTACCTTTCATGTCTAGAAGCAAATTAAGGTGATTATCTAAGAGGAACTAGCCTAGAACCTGGAGGTCTCATCTCATTTAGCATAGGTCCCACAACTTGGAGATGATTCCCATGTTATACTAGGTTATCGAGACTATGAGAGCTTGAAAAAAGGGTGCAAACTTAGTGTATAACAATTCTGGCACGCTTGGTGGGACAGTAAAAGAATCAGATTCATGTTCAAGATTATGTTATCTCTGATATATAGGTTGCATGATACAAGCTTTTAAAAGTTGTTCTATTAAGTATATCTAGTGACTCCACTGATTTAAAGGATCAGGGCTAACCTTGTTCAAGGTTTATGAGAAAGATTGAGACTAGGAGCTCAAAGCCCACTAAATTTTTAGAGTTGCCCTTAAAGAGAAGTCACAGTGGGAAGTCAACTCAAAGAAAATCCCCTGCAAGGAGAGTTTAGTCTACACCTCCTGATACTTCAAAAAAGAGACCTTTTCCCTTTCATTCCAGAAGAAGAGGTAGATCTCTAACCAGAAACCTAGAGGAGAATTCAAATCCAGTAGCAAATATAGCTCATATAGTTGTTAATCTTCAGATTCCAACTCCTACAATGGCTAGACAGTTTGCCTTTGCAGCTTTCAATCAGGGTAGTCCATTGGCCTTTGCTCAATGTCATGATGTGCCCTTGGTGGCACTAAAGAGTATACCTAATTTCATAGGTGAAGGGCAGACAAATCCTTTTGAACACATAAGAGATGTGACCACCATCTGCAACATACACAACATAACTCAAGAAGATGTGGCCACCAAGTTATTACCAGCCTCTTTAAAAGGTAAGGCTCTTGAATGGTTTAGAACTTTAACTGTTGGTTCTATTACATCATGGGATGAGTTAGGGGATGCATTAAGTAAGCATTTTGAGGATAAATCAGATAACTTGTCTCTAGTTGAGTAATTAACAACTATTAAGAGAGACCCTCAAGAGCAAATGACAGACTACAATAGTAGATTCCTTAAGGCATGGAATAGAATTCTAGTCTCTATGAGACCATTAGCTGACCATGCCTTCCTATATTACTTACAAAGTCTAACTGGTCAAATTTCTATCATGATCCAATCTATGGGTGGTACTTTTTTACCCCAAGCCTTTGACATAGCTATCAGGGATGAAAATTGTTTGATTCAAGTAGGCATGATTGCTAGAAGGCCTCCAATGCCCATTTTTCCTAGCCTTCAGTACATTGCACCTGCACAAGTACCCCCATTTACCCCTATTCCCACCATATTAGCACCTCAGGGTAGTACTAGTGGTCAGAAGCTAACAACAAGTTTCTCTCAAGAGCTACAAGAAATAAAGAATAGTCAAGAAAGTAGTAAGCAAGAAATGACAAACTTGTTGTAGACCTTTACTAAAGAGGTCACAAATTTGAAGAAACAAGGTCATGCAATCAGACAACCATTTTAGACACAAGGCCAAGGTCCTAATCAACAATATTAGAATCAAGGACAACCTTATCAGTAAAATAGGCCACCATACCAAGGAGGCTATCAAGGACAAAGACAAAGTTTTAATCAGAGACCATTCCAACCATATAACCCTGCACCTCTAAATTTTGCAAATCCAGTGAGAGATATGGTTCCTAGTCAAAACAATATGGCTATGGAGAATGAATGGTGTTTTCCTTGTAATCAACCTCATAATCAGGCTACATGTTCAAATGGGTGGATGAACCAAGCTCTAATGGTTCAAAATGCCTCACAAGCTCAATCAGAGGTTTCATCCAGTGGGTTAGTGCCTCAGCAAAAATCACAAGAAAAAGAGACTGCTCTCTTTAATTGGGAGCAACCAGACTGCAATGGAGTCAATGATGAAGTTTCTTTTGTTTCCTATACAAGAGCAAAGAGAAGAGATCAAGACATGGAGAGAGAATATTCTAATGCCAAAGCCACCACATTTGTAGAACCAATGCAGCAAGCTACTCCCATCACACCTAAGGAGGCTCCTGTCACTACAAGCAAAGAAGGCCGATAGTCTAAAGAAGTGGAGCCCATCATAGTTAAGGCACAACAAAGAGTAAAAACTATGACACCTTTTAATATTGTAGACAACATGAAGGTGAATGTCACCATGTCCATGTGGGACTCTTTGGCTCTTCTAGGACAACCTAAAATTTTGAAGAAGGCCATGACAGAAGTAGCAACTCCTCAACCTACAAAAGAAGTTGCAAAGCTAGTGTTGGTTAACACTGATCAATAAAAGGAGGCTCCAAGTAGCAACTCCAAAGGAAATGCCACACAAGGTAGGAACTCAAAGCCACCTCCCTTTTATGTATCTCTAATTATTGGAAAATCTTTAGTGCATAATTGTATGGTAGATAGTGGAGCTACTAGCACTGTAATGCCCAAGAAAGTAGCTGGCCAATTAGGACTAAAATATGAGCCCTTCCAAAAGAAGGTTACACAACTTGATGGATACTCAGTCAATACTATTGGTGTGGCCAAGGATACCAGTCTGATCCTTCATGCTAGTCCTAATTTCTCCATCCTCCTTGATATATACATCATAGATCTCCTTGCATTATTTTCCATATGTTTGTCAAGGGAGTTTACAGCTAAGATAGGAAGCTATCTATATTTTGATTGGTCTCACATGTTATTTCATACAAGGTATGGGACCAAGGTTACCATTAAATCAAAACCATTGGTAGCACACCATATAGAGCCATATGTATCCAACACCATCAATGTAAACTTCCCTATATTTGATGATAGTGACTTCCAAACCATTAGTGAAGCAAGCACAAAGATAGAAAGTATCCCTAATATTTTTCTAGATGAAAGAGCTTCAGAGGTCCAAGAAAATATTTGTTTAGGATTTTGGTTTGGGAATTTATTTGATACAAGAAAGTGGAGCCATAGAACCAAGCCTTCTCAAAGAGGATACTGATTCAGAGGATCAAAGCAATCAGGTTTGGGAACTATTTTTTAATGGAGCTAGAAGTAGGCATGGTTCTGGTGGTGGTGCTATGTTAGTGTCCCCAAAAGGAGAAAGGTATTATACTACCTTTAGATTCAATTTCTCCTACACTAGCAATACTACAGAGTATGAAAGCCTAGTCAATGGACTAGAGTGGGCTAGAAAGAGAGGGCTTAAGGCCTTAAAAGTTTATGGTGATAGTGAGTTAGTTGTCAGCCAAGTGAGAGGGATAAGTGCAACCAAGAATGATACTTTGAAAGCATACAAACATAGAGTTTGGGATGTAATTGAAGATTTTTGTGCTTTCAATATTGTTGCTATCCCTAGGAAGTTAAATCAAAATGCAGATAGGTTAGCTGCTATTGGATCTGAGTATGACATCCCCAATAGCATTTCAAAAGAAGTAGATCAATAGTATATCAAAGTGATTGTTAGACCCTCTATTCCTGATAATGATGTTAATTGGCAGGTGTTTGACAATGATGAACAAATTCTACAATTCTTGTTTGAAGAAGATGTCTTTTCAAAGCACAATCAAGATAGGCTATCACAAAACTATGGTGATCAAGTGATACAACTGAAGTCCAATAAGATGCCTAGAGGTATTGTTACCTTAGAGACTATCTTCAAAAAGGATGATGAAGTTAAGAAAAACAAAGCTGGCCTGGTAGTCCAACAAGAACATTGTGTTGAATTAGAGGTGGAGCCAGGTAAGAGTCTACAATTTGGAAAGGTAAACATTGAATTGGAAAAGCAAGCTTACACACAGCTATTCAAGGAATTCAGTGATGTTTTTGCATGGTAGTACGAAGACCTCAAGGGTTTTGATCCTGCCCTTGCTCAACATGCTATTGAATTAGAACCTAATGCCAAACTAGTGAGGCAAAAGAAAATGCCTATTAATCCCAAGCTTGAGCCACTTATGCATAAATAAGTACTCAAACTAATAGAAAGTGGTATCATCTACCCCATCAAGCATACTAGTTGGGTTTCCAACCTTGTTCTAGTTAGGAAGAAGAATGGGGAACTGAGGTTATGTGTTGACTTCAGGGATCTTAACAGGGCCTCATTAAAGGACCGCCATCCATTACCCTCTATGGAACAAATCTTACAATGTGTCTCTGGATCTGAGAGATTTTCATTATTGGATGGCTATTTAGGATAATATTAGATCTTAGTGAATGAAGAGGATCAATATAAGACTACCTTTACAACCAAGTGGGGAACCATGGCTTAACAAAAGATGCCCTTTGGCTTGTCAAATGCAGGTGCTACATTTCAAAAGGCAATGGATATGGCCTTTAAAAGCCTCATGTACAAGTTTGTGTTGGTCTACTTGGATGACATAAATGTCTATTCTAAACATGCAGTAGATCATATCAAACATTTGAGGAAGATCTTTGAAAGGTGTAGAGAATTTGGGATATCTCTTAATCCCAAGAAATGTGTGTTTGTAGTTCATGAAGGAAAATTGTTGGGATATGTAGTATCCAAAGAAGGAATCACTCTAGATCCTGATAGAATTGCAGCTATCTTAGAGCTACCCCTACCACATAACAAGAAAAGTCTCCAATTTTTCATAGGAAAGATTAATTTTGTTAGGAGGTTCTTGCCTAACATTGCAGATTTACTTAAACCTTTGACAGCCATGTTAAAGAAGAGTTCAGCTTTCAATTGGACCAAAGAAGGGAGAGTCAATTTCCAAACTATTAAAGAGGCCTTAATAGAAGCCCCTACTCTCCTAAATCTAAAATTTAGTAAGGATTTTATCCTTTATGCTTATGGGGATCATGATGCTATATCTGCAATGCTGACCCAAGAAAATTTAGATGGATTGGAGTAGCCTATTGCTTTCTTTAGCAAAGGTTTAGAAGAGTATGAATAGAGATACTCTTTTGTAGAGAAACATGTACTTGTTGTGGTAAAGAGCTTTAAAAAGTTCAGATATTTGTTGACCCATAGCAGGGTACATTTAAAGGTTACTCATCCAAGTGTCAAAGAGTTTTTTCTCTCCAAGGACCTAAATGAGAAAAGAGTTGGTTGGATCACCAAGGTGATGGAATATGACATAGATATTCAAACTACAAAGTTGGTTAGAGGAAGAGGTCTTTGTGAGCATTTGGCAGGGGATGAAATTTTGAAGAAATCAAAGCAAATAGATGCATCTCTGGTGATGCATTCTATAGAAGAAAAAGTCAAGGCAACAAGCTGGTTGCCTAATATGATCAATTATTTGAAGACAGGACAATGTCTTGCAGGTTTGGATTTAGCAAAAAGGAGGTATTATAGGTTATAATCTATTCCTTTTGTGCTGATTGATGAAGTTCTTTTAGGAAGGATCATAATGGTGTCCTTTTAAGATGCATAGATTCAGAAAAGGTAGCAGACATCCTATTTGAGTTTCATGATGGACCTTCTAGAGGTCACTTTTCTCCTAGGACTACTACTTTTAAAATCATGAGGGCTGGATACTATTGGCCATCTATCTTTAAGGATAGTCATGATTATGTTAGAAAATGCATCAAGTGTGCCATGTTTTTCGGAAAAGAGAGGCTTGCAACCTTGCCCCTACAGCCAATCAGAATAGAGCAACCCTTCATGAGGTGGGGCATAGATTTCATTGGAATGATCAACCCTCCATCTAGTGTAGGACATAAATGGATAATTACTGCAACTGATTACTTCACCAAATGGATAGAAGAAATTGCATTAAAAAAAGCCAATGAGAGTGTTGTCCTAAGTTTTTATGATGATATAGTTCATAGTTTTGGCACTCCTGATTCCATCATATCAGATAATGCATTAGCATTCACAAGCCTCAAGGTCTCAGAGTGGGCAGTCAAGAATGGCATCTATTTGAATACCAGTTCAAATTATTACCCTTAGGGCAATGGCTTAGCTAAATCAACAAATAAGAACTTGATTAGGATAATCAAGAAGACTCTTCAAGAAAACTAGAGGGATTGGCATACTAAATTGAAGTCTACCTTGTGGTTAGATAGAATTACCCCAAAGAAAATCATTGGTAATTCTCCTTATGTGCTAATGTATGGCAAGGAGGCTAAGTTGTCTATCTTAGTTGAATTGCCATCCCTAGACCTAGCTACTTACTATGCCCTATTTGAAGAGGGAGATCCTTTGCAGATCAGGCATGCTCAGTTGATTGAATTGGAAGAGATCAGGGAAAAATCAATGCAAGATATGGAATTCCATCAGATTCAAACAAAGAGGAGTTTTGACAAAAGATCCAGGGTTAGGAATTTCAAAGTGGGAGATGTAGTTCTCAAATGTGATGAATTTAGATCCAGGCTTGGCAGACATACCAAATTTGACTCCTTTTGGGGGGGACCATTTGTGATCACAGAATGTAGGGGCCCTAATGCCTTTCAACTAGAAACTCTGGAAGGAGTTCCCCTACCTATCTCTGTGAATGGTTTCCACTTGAAGCCCTGCTTTGAGGTCAATACCTCTCTATAAATTTTGTAAAGTTGCTTTCTTGTTTTCTTCCTATTTTCTAGGTTAGTTCCCTATTTTTCCCAAGAAGTGCTCTGAGCACAGTTCCAGTTCTATCTCCCTATGAGAATTTTTAAGTTTTTATATCCCCATGCCCAATGGATTGTCTAGGCCACTAGTTTCTATGTCTAGCAGGCTGACATCCAGCAAAAATTGCCAAAATATTGCCCAAATCTTCCTATGCATACAAATTTGGCTAAAACCTACTCTAGGGCCTCTTTTTTTACCATGTCTACCATCCCTAAAATTTTCATGAATTTATACCCTGTTCTCTAGCCTCTACAATTTATTTCACTCCCTGGTCTACAGTTGAAAAGTTTGAAAAACTAGCCATTACCCTAAAAAACCCTAAGCCTTGTTATATTTTCATGTTACCTTTTTTCGGCAACTTAAGTCATTCCAATTTGCATGTATGAAAAATATCTCCTAAGTTTAATTTTTTCTAAGTCTCAGTGCGTAAGTATTTTTCCCTAAGGATAAGTGTTGGTTTCATCTGACGGTCTTCACTATCCTGCAAGCCAAAGATGCACGCATCTTACAATCATGGTATAGTTACTACTATCAATATTACTTTTCCTCCAGTGCTGTTGTGTGTTAGTAGGACTGGTGCCACCACATCTTATTTGGCAATTCCTGATTCATCGGCGGTGTCTAATTTGATAGTCTATCAGTAGGACCAGGCCCTTTCAGCAGTCAGAGGCTCTGACATCTACAAAGGATCGACAACTGGTGTATGTCCGCAAGGCTTTGTGTTAGAGTATGCAATCATATGACAGCCATTGATCTTACTTTATCTTCGGGGTCTATCGGTGGGTCCTTTCCTAGTGACATGGTCATTCTCTATTGGCTTGCAGATGACAATTAGGATTTGTCAGTGGGACCATGTCAAAGGGTCTGCAGATGTGTCAGAAAGGCTAGGATCTACGGTGGTCATTTGATCTCATAGAATCTTCTGACCCTATGAGATCATGCCCCCACTATTAGATTGGAATCTTGGAAGGCAGTGGGTCCAATGTCAAAAGGAATGTAACGTGTATCCGAGGGGGTGATGTTTGATTGATTGGTGAGAGTGCTACATGGTGGTTATCAGTGGGCCCGTGGGGTCGGCCCTTTCTAAGGCACTTAACATCTAGCTTGATTTGGCGGTTATCATTATACCATTTGGTCAAGATGCTCGACTTTTAGCATCATGGTATAGTGACAGCCGTCTGATGCTCTATTTGTTGATCGTGGGTCCAAGTCTTCTAGGTGCGATGATGTGCTCGATTTTCATTGGTTGCTAACTTTCAAGTGGCATTTGACATGTCAGAGGGGAATTTTAAGTTGTTTTCTTAGTGCATCACAGCTGTTCATCTACCAAGAAGGTTTTCTCATCGACGGTGATGTTTTAAATTTGCTGCTAGCCATTGTATTTAAAAATTCAAATGTCTCTATGAGGGTTTTGCATTCTTTTGGTCATGCACGATGTCGAGTAGCTCAAGAATTTAATTCTCAGGACATTTGTGGTTGAGAAGTTGATGGAGATGACTGTTGGCTGGCGTTGTAGGGTACTATGCCACATTTTCATGCCAGGAGATGCTAGAAAGAATTGGTGCCACCTTTTGAATGGTACTATTACCTAGGGAAATAGGATTAGATTTGAGAGCCTTCATGGCTTAGTGGAGTTGCAGGTGGGTAGATGGATCAAGGTTGCTATGTCTACAGGAGGGCTTAGTACAAGATGAACACACAAAGAAAAGATCTGATCTGATCACCGGTTCTCAGAGTTTTTATGATGGGTTATCAGTACCCTAGGGTTTGATATCATTATAAATCTTGTAACCCTAGTTAGGTTAGTTTTGACTCCTGCCTACGTGCAGTTGAGTATGTATATATTGTATTTTTGGAGCCTTAGGGCTCAAAATTCACATTTTTTAAAGAAGAAAGTCCTTTTCTTGGAAAGCTATCTATGGCATTTCATCCTACCCTTTGGTCTTTTACATTTTGTAACCTCTCATTGATGAATTCAAACATTGCAGAGGTATTTTGTGACAATTCTTCATGTCCCTATACTTCCTTGTCTAAGTTTATCTCTTATTGAATTGAAGTATATGATGTTTTCAGTGGTATCTTAGGGTTCTTGATCCCTCTTACTTTCTGTAATTGTGTGTGTTATTGTGTTTGATCTGATTTAGATGTTTTTGTGGGTATACTTCAACCCCCTAACAGTCTTGTCTCAATCTTACATGGAGTTGCAGAAGTGAATGTCTGCTTGCAGGTCATAAGTTGTGTCTTATGTTCAGGCCCTCCTATGAAACACTTATGCAAGCCTATTCAGTAAGTTGTGACCTACTAGACCTAAGCCTCTCATTGATTTCATTCTTTTATACTAAGATCCAAACCCTAATTTTGGTGCATCACCTAGTAGGTAGTTTTCTTTTAGTCATTTCCCTTCCAAGCATTCCCTCTATCCCTTTCCTTCAAAAGTTTACCTTTCATGTCTAGAAGAAAATTAAGGTGATTATCCAAGAGGAACCAGCCTAGAACCTGGAGGTCTCATCTTAGTTAGCATAGGTCCCACAACCTGGAGATGATTCCCATGTTATAATAGGTTATCAAGACTACGAGAGCTTGAAACAAGGGTGCAAACTTAGTGTATAACAGTAATCACTGCTACTTTTGGCTCTGGTGCCTATCAACTCTCAACAACTAAAGGAGAACAGCTTCGAGAACCGATCAACATTCTCCATCTAAAGAAATTCTATGCCTAAGGCATTCAGTCTATGGTAAAATGTTCTAAAAAAATCTTAAAAATCTGAAAAAGTCCTTAAAAAAATGAAGATCTTGGTGAAAAACTAGCAATAGGCACCTTGATGATTCAAAAAAAAAGTAAAAAATATCAAAAGTACAAAAAAATTGAAAAAATGAAAAAAAAAAATGAGAAAAAGAAAAGTGCCTTGGTGAAAACCTGGAAACAGGCGCCTTGGTAGCAAAAATAAAATCTCTACCAAGATGGTGAAAACCCGAGAAACGGGGGCTACTTGTTTCAAAATGCTCCATCTATCAATGCAATCTTGGTCTTTCCCATCTTTCAGTCTTGCTTTAGTTTGTATATATCTCCCGGTTTGTTTCAGCATTGCCAATTTTCAATAAGTTGGTCTGTACACCAATCGGCTCAAGCGTCTGTATCCTATCAATGTTAAAACTTGGGGGGCAATCAAAGTCATATCCTATGGTCTCTAGTATATCTTTAGATGTATCATATCTAGTCAAAGTCCTTTGAAGCTTCACATGAGTCAATCAGTCAGTCTTGTCTCCAGAAAGGATTTTGTATCTACAACAATGCAATCAACATCAAACATCAAACTGAAACAATCTATGCTTTTACATGCTTTTATCTCCTTGTTTGCTTACTGATTCGCATTGAGATTTTTACATATTGTGTCTCTTTGAGATCATTGATGATGTCCTTTACAGGATTTAGAGAGTGATGATTAGGGGCATAATCTTTTCTTTTTCTTCTGCTTGTATCTGAAAATCCAACAACTTTGGAAATTCTGGATTGTAATGGTGTCTGACTATAAGAGCCTCTATCTCAAATTGGATGGCCATGCATACCTCGACCATTGATACCCAAAAAATTCAAGGAAGTTTGATCTAACTATTATCTTTTTGAGTGAGTTCTTTCTCCTATTGTGAAATGCGATCTTACCTAAGGATGTGAATGATAAAGGGTCACTACGGGTAATTCACATTGGATTTAGAATGATCTCTTGACTGCTTGATGTGTTTTTACCACAAGGCATATTCTGGTCATCATGACATTTATGTTTTGATGCTTATACAAATTGCTATATCAAAATGGACATGATATTCAGGTCATCCTGGCATTTGTGCCTTGGTGCTTATATCTAATTTGACATTCCAAAAATAAAATCAATATTCATATATCTATGGTTGATTGACCAGTGGATGTTGTATTGATTCTTGCACATACAAATCAATATTCATATGTCTATGGTTTCATAGCTAGTGGGCATTGTATTGATTTATCCGGTTACCTAAAAGTTCAATGATGATAACAAATCGACATATGATTAGTGAGTAGGTCCTAGGTCTTAGTGTTGGTGTAATTAATTATTCCTAATTACACTTTACTTAATCTTACTTAGGTTAATGCATTTCATAGTAGTTTGTGATTGAGACACCTAGGAGTGTGCAAATCTATTAAGCACATGGTGTAGGAGAAATTTCACTTTTGGTGTGATAGTTGTCTTCACATACCTTGTTGTGTGTGAGATCCACCTTTCGTGCTCTTATCACATTATCATCCTAATCCAATGCACATACTTTATTGCATATTGGAGGATGATCCACATTTGGTGGACATGTGATTAGACCTAGCATAGGTGATAGCTTATCAACTCCTTATCATTCTCTCATATCGCCTTTCCTATATAAGGAGACCTATTATGTAATCATTTCATTGAGCATTCATCATTTCAATCAAGGTGAATTCATTGGATCTATTCAATCCATCCTTGCATTCATATTTTCTCTCTTGTACTTTTTTTCAACCTCTTGATCTTGGTTCAATATTTTCTATTTGTAAATTCTTACATGGTATCAGAGCCATTGGAGCATTCATGATTAGCCAATTTGAAGAGATCTCGATGCAAGCTTTGAAGGTCCAAATCTCAGATCTGGTAACCAGCGTGTGATAGAGGCATCTTGGAGTAGATCTGACCTCACCATTACGTCGAGGAGGCTATTTCAGTTAAAATCAACTATAAACTCATCCATATCTGGTGAAAGTCAAATTCAAGGCAAAAAAATTTTACAAATCAGACCATACGGCCCGATCTGCCTCTGCGGTACGATTTTTCAAAAAAAATAAAAAATTTAAAATTCTGTATTTTTGAAAAAAAAAATTGTCATTATTTTCGGATGAATATTTTCTCTGCAAAATTATTGGGGTAGGTACAACCCCCACTACAAAGAATATTTTATCTATTATGAAATCAGTAACATCGTAACATCAGTGTGCACAATTCCCACAAGTTCTCAAGCCTCAAGCCGCAGGCAAGAAGGAACCTGGCTTACTGCTTTGTTTAATATCTGGGTGCTTTACATATTATAAGGGCTTTAAAGCCCTTTCCCCACTCAATGTGGGACTAAAATGGCTACCCACCGGCTGCCCTCCAAACTGTGCTCCACCACCTCCTCAGCCCGCGCTCTGCTCTCCGCCAGTGGCCATCCTCCGCCGGCCGCTCCTCTACCAAAGACCACTCGACTGCCTCTCCGCTGAGCAACACCTAGTCTCCTCTCCATTGGGCATCACCACCACAATTGCGGGCCACCCAGATCCTCCACTATGTCACCGTCCGAGCGCTGAGAACTCCTCCATCGTGATCCACAACCTGCCGCCCACCTGAAGCGGCCACCAAAGCAGGCCCCTACGATACTGACATGGGGCATACAGTAGACCCTCTCCATGCTTTTCCATGTAGTGTGCCCACGTCACCTTAGCGAACACTCTGTAGACCTCACCACATCAGCGCGGACCCCATTTCTCTGCCACTATGGATGCTCTTGGTAGTGCATACAAATTGCCCTCTCTTGATGAATTTGCAGCGTAGCTCATAATGGAACAAGCAAAGTTGGCACACATGGGTCAGTTGAAGCCTTCCACACATCAAGCATTGATTGCAAGTGAGTCTACATCAAAGGATTCTAATGGAAAAGGAAAGAAACACAATAAGGATCCTAAGCCTCATGACAAAGGTAATGAATCTTCTTCACCAAAAAGTACTGAATCCAAGTCCTCTTCAAGAGAGGAATCATCTAGAAGAAAGAGAGATAAATGTGCATATTGTCAAAAGTTAGGACATGATGAGCATAAGTGTTTTCAAAAGAGGATTGATGAGCTAACTCACATTATTTAGAAACACAACATTAAGTTTCCCTCATCAGTGTCTTCTCCTTCTTCTACACATTTGGTAGCTTCTACATCTATATCATCATCCAAAGATAAAGGTAAAGGACAAGAACTCATGGCTTCCACACATCCTGAGCAAGGTAAATGGCTTCTTGATTCAGGTGCATCACATCATGTGGCATCTTCTATGGATATGTTTTCTTCTATTGAGCCTTATAATTCTCCTAATATTTTGATGGGTAACAACACATTCATGAGAGTTTGTGGGAAAGGTTCTATTCCTATGGGAGAGGGGACATTTAATGATGTTCTTTGTGTACCATTCTTGACCACTAATCTCCTTTCTATTTACCAAATTACACATGGGGCACAAGGTAAAATTATTGAGTTCACTCTTGATTATGTCTACATTAGGGACATGGAGACTAGAAATGTCATAGCTATGGGAGTTGTTGATCATACATCCCGCTTGTATTCTTTTTCTAGTTTTGTTGATAATGATGATGATATTCATGATGTACCCATCCTTTTGCCAAGGGATAATTATGCAGAGAACTTTGGGCACTTGAATCATTTTGTTGTTGAGACAAGTGTTGATCTTCCCACTCCTCCATCTCCTACTTCTTCAGACATGTGCTCTACTATTCAGTAGGATGTTCATAGTGTTTTAGATCTTGCAAAGTGTGATGACTACTTGGTTGCATCTTCAGCATTTGTTGATTCTCATGATGCAGATTTGGAAGACATGCATGAGGGGGTTTCTCTTTCCCTTGATGATAGTTTCATCATAGATGGGGACACTTCTTCACCTTCTTTGGAGATTGGTGTACTTGATTCTTCTCCTTCTTCATTTGATTTGTCACATGAAGTGATAGATTCTTTGAGCTTGGAGATTCCTACTCAGTCTTCGAAGATTCATTCATGGAGACCTACATCTTCTTCCTCATTCCATTTCCACATGGATTGGCTTCTTCATCATTTGATGTATCTATTTCTTCCTAAGGGGAGACATGTTTCTTGTAAGCATTGGTTGAACTATTGTTTGCAGGTACTCTTCATCAACATGGGAGCTTCTACATTATGGGGGGGATATTATGTCTCCAACTATCCTTCTTATGGGGGGATACTTCTTTGTATATACATGATGTATGTAGTTCTTGGGGGGTCTTGAGCACTCCATCCATGCATCTTGTTTTCTTTTCTCTTTCTGGGGGAGGGTTTTTCCCATGGGGTTTTCTCTCTTTCTCCACTTTATGAGAGTTATGCATTTCATGTATTGCATTTTGTACATGGGTACCTAACATGGCCTAGTAGCTGGGACCCATATTGCATTGTGAGTTTAAGTGCATTCCCCTAAGTTGCACTTAAGGGGGGGTGTTGGTGTAATTAATTATTCCTAATTACACTTTACTTAATCTTACTTAGGTTAATGCATTTCATAGTAGTTTGTGATTGAGACACCTAGGAGTGTGCACATCTATTAAGCACATGGTGTAGGAGAAATTCCACTTTTGGTGTGATAGTTGTCTTCACATACCTCGTTGTGTGTGAGATCCACCTTTCATGCTCTTATCACATTATCATCCTAATCTAATGCACATACTTTATTGCATATTGGAGGATGATCCACATTTGGTGTACATGTGATTACACCTAGCATAGGTGATAGCTTATCAGCTCCTTATCATTCTCTCATATCACCTTTCCTATATAAGGAGGCCTATTATGTAATCATTTCATTGAGCATTCATCATTTCAATCAAGGTGAATTCATTGGATCTATTCAATCCATCCTTGCATTCATATTTTCTCTCTTGTGCTTTTCTTCAACCTCTTGATCTTGGTTCAATATTTTCTATTTGCAAATTCTTACACTTAGGTTGCGTTTCATTTTGCATTTCATTTTTTATCTTTGCATGATCTCACAATGATTAAATAAACTTCAATGCTTAAACGATTCTTCAAATCGCATCTTCAAATCTAACAAGAGTTGAATCTCACATGAAGGTTCCTCCAATGAAACAACAAGTAGAATCCTTTTTCAAGATCAAAATCAAAATCTGAGATCATTCATATTATTAACTACTTGTGCATTCAACCTTCAATCATCAAAGAAATCTAGTATTCAACTTAACTGATTATCTTTCATCAAACTATCAAAATTTCAACTTGGTCAAACCTAGTCATACTTGGTCTACAGGACCTCCAAATGATGTAGAATGCATTCTCAAACATCTTTAACCACTTCTTACATCAATTAACATGCTTCTAAACTATCAACGCTGACTTTTCTTATCAGATTTCAATTTTAATCCTGAAGGGGGCATGGTATTACACATCATTCAAAGTCTGTAATCTAAATTTTGAAATCATTTGTTTCCTTAGTAATCAAGACAACAACCACGTCTAGTTGTTGATTCATCAAAAGTCCTCATCGCTCAGGGAAAATCAATCATCACTCAGGGCATATCAAATTCATTGAGATCCATATCAATCTGGTATTCTCTTAATCTTGTAAATTGTATCATTTTTTGTAACTATCGATTCAAATGTGTTATTTCCTTGGTTCTTCGGTAACTGAAGGGTTCAGATGTGATACCTACATGATTCTTCTAAGGACAATCAAGTCTGGAATCAGTCACTCACTTCTTCATAATCATAAGGTTCAAAATAAGGCATTTTGACACTTTTTCACAATCATCAGTTCATTTGCTATTATAGTTAACATTATCTTTGGTCATTCAGGACCTATTATCTTCATATCAAATCTTTCAATCAGTTTTTGTTTCATATCAATATCAATTTCAAATATCAGTTCCATATCTTTATCGTACACAGACTATCTTTGAACCACTGCGCTTCGCACAACAATTCAGATAGGGGCAAAATGTAATACCCCAAAAATGGGCTATAGGTTCATTAATCTCCTATATCGACAAAATCGAAAGAAATCAACATCGAAGTCCTAACCTAAGGCACATCTGAACATCATCGAATCCTAATTGATTATCTCAAATTCTGCATTGGGGAATACTCCTAGTAATATTCCTAATTATCCTAATTATCTTTGATTTAATGATTATTTG
This sequence comes from Chamaecyparis obtusa, assembly GCA_027943335.1. NCBI lineage: Eukaryota > Viridiplantae > Streptophyta > Pinopsida > Cupressales > Cupressaceae > Chamaecyparis > Chamaecyparis obtusa. The sequence continues at coordinate 43,037 of BSBK01012276.1, read as the reverse complement.
GTGATAAATCCTATTTATCCTAAAGTTTGATTAATTAAATATTCTCAATATTAATTAATTAGATTTAATTCTGCCACTTAATTATTTAATTGAGGTTAATTCTATTTATTCCTAAATTGTATTATTTAATTTTGACAATAAATCCAAAATTCTATGAATGATTGATTAAATTTTTATTTAATTAATTAAAGCAAGCTGTTAATTTTTAATAATATTGTTTTTGAATAAAAGTTTGAAAAATAATTGATTAACCCATAAATCAATTGTTTTATTTTTCAAAATCAGTTAAGTTGGAAATAAATCACTTTATTATTAAATTAATTCATATTAAATCATGCACATTCAAGAAAAGTAGACAACTATCAATTATCAATTAAAGCTAAACTCTATTTTGAGTTAAACTTTGCTTTTGCATGTTTTTGTGAGTTAATTATCCTTTATTTAAAAATAACTCAAAAAACAACCTGAGTTATTTGAGTGATTTATGGCTTTCTTCCATGCATCCTCAAAGCCCTAGATTTCTATAAATAAACACTCAGCTCTTCACAAATCATCTCATATTTTTGCATCCTCACACTGTCGAATTGGAGACTCAAGAATCATCTTTGTGAATCCAAGCTATTGTGAGATCATTCTTGTTTTTGAGTATTGCATATCGTTTAGAATTCATTTTAGATCAATTCATTGCATATCAATTTCATCTTAGATTCTAGATTCATATCAGTTTTGATCATATCATTGCATAGAAAATTTTAAAAAATAGATTAATTACATTCATATTTCATATCAGTTTTGCATTCAAATCCTTCATTTAGGTGTCGTCAGGGTCACTGATCTCGATACAATCTGAGAACATCAATCTCATACCTATTAGAAGGTAGTAAATCACCTAGTTAGTTTAGCTTACAATTCATTGCACGATTTCAATTTTAGCTAACCTCTAATGTTTTACTGAATTGTTGTGTCTATAGATCAGGTACAAAATTCACACACACACTGGCCTCTACAATCCTTTTAACTCTCTGGTCTATAGGTAAAAAAATCATAAAAACTAGCTATTACAGGGAGAAAACCCTAAAAATCTCTTTGGCCGGTTATATTCTTTCATTACCTTTTTGGCCACTAAAGTCTCAAAGGGTCCACATGCTTTAATAATTCCCTAAGTCTCTAGCACTTAGCACTTTAATTTTTCCTAAGTCCCAGTGCTTAATCTTTTCTAATGTTTCTGGCCTTTATGTCTCCTGGGCCCGGCCCTCTGACACCTTTTCGATCCAATGGTTAGCGTATGATCTCATGCATTCTGTCAGAGCCATGAGATTATGCACCGACCGTTGATTAGCTTTTGTGATGTAACGCTGCTATCAATGGGTCCATTGCCACGTAGTTTGAGGTGTCCATTTTTGGTTGGCCATGAGTTTGGTGACATGGAGAGGTGTCAACCGAGCCCAGTGTCTATCTTTCCTCAAGGATCTAATGGTTGTCACATGTTCATAAGGAATATTCCTTTCCCTTGTGATCATGCGACAGCCGTTGATGCTGCTTTATTGCCATGACTCTGATAGTGGGTCCTCTTTTCTGATGTTCTCGCTCCTCATTGGCTAGGATTTTGAATAGGTGGAAGTTTGTCAGTGGGGTCACCTTCCTCAAAGGATTAAGTTCCAAGTAGGATCGACAATCATCGTTATACTGCCAAGGTAAGATCCATGCTATTTAAGTTGGTGGTATAACAACAACCATCTGATGAAGATAAAGAAGGCCGTGGGTCCGCATTGTCAAATGGGCTGATGTGTAAAGCTTTTGATTGGTCACAAGCTAGTGATGTGGAAATCTGTCAGTGGGACCGTGTCAGAGGGTCTGCGGGTTTGTTTCATAAAAGGCTAAGATCTGCGGTGGTCGTATGATCTCATAGAATCTTCTAACCCTGTGAGATCATGCACCTGTCATTAGATTGGAATCTCAATTGCAGTGGGTCCGATGTCAGAAAGAATGTGATGTGGATCTGTTTGGCAGCGTTTGATTGGTTGGTGAGTGTGCAACGTGGAGTTTGTCAGCAGGCTCATGGGGTCAGTCTTCTTCAAAGCATTTAACGCTTGATTTGATCTTGTGGTCATCATTATATCATTTGGTCAAGATGCTCATCCTTTAGCATCACAGTATAATGACAACTGTCTGATGCACTCTTAGGGCCATGGGTCTGAGGTCTGCCCTGTCACACTGATTTGCTCACTTCTGATTGGCTGCTAAATTCCATGATGGAATTTGACTTGTTAGAAGGGTTTTAGAATATTTTAAAAGGTGCATCATAGCCATTCATCTACCAAGGAAATTTCACATTGATGGTTACATTTTAATTTGAAGCTCTGCTAGCCGTTACCATTTGACTTCGAATCTTCTGTGAAGGTTTTTTGCTAGGGTTTACATTTTTGCGGCCATGCATGACATTTTGAGTAGCTGGGATTTAATTCTTCAGGATAGGGATGGTTGGAAGGATGATGATAGATGATGTGATCATCGGCACTGAAGATTTTATAGAGTACCATGTTGTGTTGAGGCTTTAATGAGCTTGGCACCACCTTTTGTAGGGTTAATCATTTTAAACCCAAATATCTTCAGGATCAGAATTGTGAGCCTTCATGGCTTAGTGGAGTTGCAGGTGGGTAGTTGAGTCGAGGTTGATGTGTCTGGAGGTGAGTTCAGTACCGGATGGATGCACTCAAGGAAGTTTTGATCTGATTGTCAGTGTTCTTAGAGTTTTGATGATGGTAATCAGTGTACCTTTAGGGTTGGATATTGTTGTAAATATTGTAACCCTAGTTAGGTTAATTTTTTACTCCTACCTGTGTGCAACGAGAGGTATATAGTTCTTTTTGGAACCTTAGTGCTCGGAGTTGGACAATTGTAAAAGATAAATTCACCTTTCTTGAGAGTTATCTGTGGCATTTTCTCTTCCCTCTGGCTTCTATAGTTGTAAATCTTTCATTGATGATTCAGATATTGCAGAGGTATTTTGTGACATCTTTTATGTCCCTATGCTTCCTTGTCTAAATTATCTCTTATTGAATCAAAGTATATGATGTTTTTGGTGGTATCTTAGGGTTCCTGATCCCTCTCTCTTTCTGCAATTTTTTGTATTATTATGGGTGATTTGATTTGAATGCTCTTGTGGGTATACCTCAACCCCCCAACTATCTGTCTCATTCCTATACCGAGTTGTAGAGGTGAATGTTTGTTTATAGGTCATAAATTGTGTCTAAATCCCTTAGGAATGCTATTGTTTGTGAAATCCTTTCTTTCCCTGAATAGCCTCTTTCTATTGTAGACCCTTCTATGAAATACTTATGCAAGCCTATTTAGTGAGTTGTGTTCTCCTAGACCTGAGTTGTTCATTATTTTCATCCTCTATACTGAGACCCAAACCCTAATTTTGGTGTATCACCTAGTAGGTAGTTTTCTTTTAATCATTTCCCTTTCCAAGCATTCCTTCTATCCCTTTCCCTCAAAGTTTTACTTTCATGTCAAAAAAGCAAATTAAGGTGATTATCCAAGAGGAACCAGCCTAGAACCTAGAGATCTCATCTTAGTTAGCATAGGTCCCACAACCTGGAGATGATTCCCATGTTATAATAAGTTATCAAGACCAAGAGAGCTTGAAACAAGGGTGAAAATGTAGTGTATAAAATTTTTGGTACGCCCGGTGGGACAAGGATAAGGTTAAAGTTCAAAGGTGCTCCTATTGGTTCATCTACAAAAGGATTAAGGAAGTTCAATACACAAGGACTATCAGTACAGACGTAAGCTCAAGGATTCCCCACCTTGGTGCTAGTGTATAACATGTATAAGACTCCTCTGGGTTATTGAATGAGATATCTAATTTTTGATTCTCTCATGTGGTATCAGAGCATTCTCAAGGCAAAGAAGTATGCAGAGCACGTAGCTATATGGGACCCTATCTATATGGGTACCATTTTAGAGTATCTAGCCTCGGGTTCTTGAGTTGGAATTGGGAATAATATTTAGAGCAATTGCTAGGAAAATTGTAGTTACGACATTGGATCTAGGCACTAGCGTTGGTGACCATTTTAACCATTTGCTGCACAAAAATTTTGGAATCATTTAGTATGCAACAGGACCAGTTTTTTGCAATAGTTTTCAAGTAGTGTGTGTGGTAGGCGGTAGGAATGTATTAGAACCAATCGTAGGGTGGTGAGTATAATCACAACCATGGAACACAATAAGGAATGAAGGTAAGACGTCCAAGGGTGACTTTGATTCAGCAATCAATCATGGAGTAATATGTTTAGTAGATGCTATTATATTGAGAAGATATTATTGTTTATTGTATTACCGAAGGGTTCTGAGCCTCTATTTAATGTTTTTGGAGAAAGATAATAAGAATATGAAGATTTGTGCAGGGTCATGTGATGGCAATGAATAAGCACTGTAAATTGGAGAAAAACAATGTAAATGGGAGATGATACTAAGTTGATGTTGTTATATTAATTTGATTGTTATTATTATCTATGTATACTTGTCCCTGTCAGAACAATTGATGGGTAACTGAGCACTAGAAAATGGAGAGAAAAACAATGCTAGTAGAATGAAGTGTTGGTAGAGTTTCTTTAAGTGCACCATTTCTGCCAACAGTGGGCACTGGAAGAACATAATGTTGATTTTTCATGACATCATTATAGAGAAATGATCTCAAACAGAAGTCTCCAACTACTTTTAGGTGAGCACACTTACATTTAAAATTGTTGATTGTATTGGTTTGAAATTGAGTTTTTGTTAGATAAATATTCTGGTTTCAATTTTCATACATGCAGAATAAAAATTCAAATGCAATTGATGAATAAAAATCTATGGGGCATAGTTAGCGAAAAAGAAAAAGCACCTACAGATGCAAATAAATTGTTGGAGTGGAACAGTAGAAATGAAAAATCCAAGGCTATTATTGGTCTTGCTCTTGTTGATTCTGAGCTTCATCATGTAGATCTAGATAAAACTTCTGTCAAGATTTGGGATAATCTAAACAAGCTATTTGGAGAAAAAGCTATCAATGCCAAGTTTTCTCTCAAAATTCAATTATTTAGATTCAAAATGGAAAATGGGATCACAATGTCCAATCATATAAGTAATTTATGGTCTCTCATTAGACAACTTGCAAAAGTTAAGGCTCCTATTGATGACGATGATCCTAAGGCCATCTTGTTAAATATCTTATCTTCCAAATATAGTAATGTTGTTTTTACACTAAGTCAACTCACTTCACAGACTCTAGAGGATATGCTTTCAGCCCTTCTAGCAGAAGAAAAAGGGACAAAGGAATTCATAGTAGAAGCTCATTAAATAGATCAAGCATTATACTCATAAAGTACTAAAAAATGATCAAATAACAACAAAAGAGACAATAAATGTTTTTACTATAAGAAAAAGGGGCACACAACATGGATTTATAGAACTAGAGCTAGTGATGTTCTTAAAGGAAAAATCAAAGAACAATCTAAAGAAGGAAATGTTGTCTATATTGAAAATGAGGACACATCAGATGATGGAGAGGTCATTAATGATTTCCAATCTCCTATTAATCCCAATCTTGTGCTTTGAACCTTCACTTATGGAGGTTGGCAACATTAGAGGATGGAGGAATTTCTATCATCTCAAGTTAGCTTCTCACTTTGAGATGGTGTTCTGCATGAGAAGCATTTTTGGCTTTCTATTTTTGTTTTGCTTTCTAATGCTGAAAAATTTGAAGAATGTATGTCTTGTGAAGACTCATTTTGCAGACAGGTTTAAGATTTGGTAGTGCACTCAATATGGATTGCTATCAAGCGAGCTTTAGATTATATGATCAAGAATTATACCCTTTTGTGGTCACAAGACAATGATAGATATCTATCACATCTCTTAGGGATCATTGTTGAATAATTCAAGACTGTAATTCAAGAGTTTAGGACTGGGAGCTTAAGAACACAACTTGAAGCTACACCTTTTCGAGGGTCACAAGATAGCTTGATGGAGCCTTTCATGATTTAGGATTTGCAACTTCAAAAAGAAGATTTTCTCAATATATGTATTTATATTAAGTAATCAGTGTGTTTTGTTATATAAGCTTTAAGGGGGGATACCTAGGGCAAATAGTTTTTTGATATGTTTAGGATCAATTTATTAAGGGGGGGAATGTTGGCGTAATATATTGTATAACTAGAATATTGTAACTGTCCAACTACATGATAGTTAGTAACTGTCTAGCATTGTATAAGACTCCTCTAGGTTATCGAATGAGATATTTGATTCCTAATTCTTTCAATATTTTCCCTGAAAAAAGAATCTCTACTACCTTTGGTTCATGAATCACATATCTTTTCCATAATTAGATAAAACATGATAAAAATAAAGGAATTTATATACTAACTTTAATTTTTATGATCTTATCTAATGATTTAACTATTTCAAAGATGGGTGATGCCAAAATAGTGGGTTACACTTTTTTAGACATGCTAATTTTTGTTGAAATAAAACATTATTAATAAAATATGATGATTTAAGCCTTGAGAGGTTCTATTTGAATGAATTAATTATAAATGGTTATCTCAAAGCCTCTTAGATAAAAAAAAAACATTGATACAACATTTATACTTCTCATTCATACCTACAATGGAGTCTCCTTCACACCAATTCAAATGCTGACAAAAAATCACTTCAAATTTATCTTTTGGCAGATCAAATGAATCCATTTGACAAACCTATCTATGTAGTAAACTACATGGAGAAAAATATTTCCAATGATTATAATGTTAATACATATTAAGTTTATTATGACTTTTTATTTTTAGTTTTACTAAACATAGATATTTCACCGTATGTCTACCTCTATGTTTGACGCTTATGGAAAATTAGTATATGAGAAGAAAAAAATATAAGAAATATCTATGAACCATAGCTATTGAAGTTCTCTTTCTATCAAAAAAAATAAAAATGAAATTGAACAAATACATGACATGTTATAAGCTATGTAATCAAGGTATGTCAAAATTACAGTTTAGTCAACTTCAAACATTAATAAAGTATGAAATAATTATTATAATATCACCAAACAAATTACATGCCCTCCATATGGATGTTACAAAACTAAATTTAAAAGAATCACATTGATATCTATTTTAGGAAAAAGTTATGCTCTATGAAAATAATGTAACCCTTTGAAAATGACATTTTCAACAACATACTAGCTTTCATGGGAGAAAGAAAATACCATTCAAATCAGTTCAAAATAAAAAATAAAAAATATATTTAAAATATAGATAGAAAATCCTAAAACACTCTAATTTACTTCATCTTCTGATTTAAAATGGTTTAACAACAATATGCATCCCAATCTGAAAGTTTTTTTTCAAAATGTAGAGTTCACTGTCACTCATATTATATCATCTCTATTATGTTTTACAACTTGATGCGATGTAATATCAATGTATTGGGTATGTGCAAGATCATGAGGGGCCAAAAAGTGGCCATGTAAAAAAATCCACTTTTCACTCGTCCAAAAGCGCATGAAAATGTATGTTGACTTTTTACTAGGCCTGGGTGTCAGTACACCTGGGCAAACCTGACACCAAAGCACAAGCTTAATTAGGTACATGATTTGAAATTGAGTACCTAATTTGTAATTCCCAAGTGTGTCCTAAGGGTTCCTATGATGCCTTTAGACACACTTGAGCATTCCAATGTGTTAAAAGGGGTCATGGGGACTTTCTAGGGGTCCTAATAGGCCTTATCATGTGTTAGGACCTCTAGGAAGTCCCCTAACCCCTTTTGACACATTGGAACACTCAAGTGTGTCCTAAGGGGTCCTACAATGCCTTTAGGCACACTTGAGCATTCCAATGTGTCAAAAGTGGTAATGGGGACTTCCTAGGGGTCCTAATAAGCCTTATCGTGCATCAGGACCCCTAGGAAGTCCCCGTGAGCCCTTTTGACACATTGGCATGCTCAACTGTGTTCTAAAGGGTCGTATGATACCTTCGAACACACTTGAGCATTCCAATGTGTTAAAAGGGGTCATGGGGAATTCCTACAGGTTCTAATAGGCCTTATCACAAGTTAGGACCCCTAGGAAGTCCCCGTGACCCCTTTTGACACATTAGAATGCTCAAGGGTGTCCTAAGGGGTCTTGTGATCCCTTCGAACACACTTGAGCATTCCAATATGTCAAAAGGGGTCATTGGGACTTCCTAGGGGTCCTAGTAGGCCTTATCACATGTTAGGACCCCTAGGATGTCCCCGTGACCCTTGTGGACACATTGGAATGCTCAAGTGTGTCCTAAGGGGTCCTAAAGCCCCTTTGGAAACACTTGAGCATTCAAATGTGTCAAAAGGACTCATTAGGACTTCCTAGGGTTTCTAATAGGCCTTATCATGATTTAAGCCCTAGGAAGTCCCCATGACCCTTGCGGACACATTGGAACACTCAAACATGTCCTAAGGGGTCCTATGGCCCCTTTGGACACACTTGAGCATTCAAATGTGTCAAAAGGGGTCATGGAGACTTCCTAGGGGTCCTAGTAGGCCTTATCGCAAGTTAGGACCCTTAGGAATCCCTCATGACCCCTGTGGACACATTGGAAAACTCAAATGTGTCCTAAGGGGTCCTATGGCCCCTTCAGGCACACTTGAGCATTAAAATGTGTCAAAATAGGTCATGGGGACTTCTTATGGGTCCTAATAGGCCTTATCATAGGTTAGGAACCCTAGGAAGTCCCCATGACCCTTATGGACATATTGGAATGCTCAACTATGTCCTAATGGGTCCTACAGCCCCTTCAAACACACTTGAGCATTCAAATGTGTCAAAAGGGGTCATGGGGAATTCCTAGGGTTCCTAATAGGCCTTATCACGCATTAGGACCCCTAGGAAGTCCCCGTGACCCCTTTTGACATGTTGGAATGTTCAAGTGTGTCATAAGGGGTCCTACGGCCCCTTCAGACACACTTGAGCATTTCAATGTGTCAAAAGGGGTCATGGGGACTTCCTAGGGGTCCTAATAGGCCTTATCATGCATTAGGACCCCTAGGAAGTCCCCATGACCCCTTTTGACACATTGGATTGCTCAAGTGTGTCATAAAGGGTCGTACGGACCCTTTAGACACACTTGAGCTTTCAAATGTGGCAAAAAGGGTCATGAGGACTTCCTAGGGGTCCTAATAAGCCTTATCACACATTAGGACCCCTAGGAAGTCCTTGTGACCCCTGTGGAGACATTTGAACACTCAAGTATGTCCTAAGGGGTCCTACCACCCTTGTGGACATGCTTGAGCATTCAAATGTGTCAAAAGGGGTCCTAGTATGCCTTATCACGTGTTAGAACCACTAGGAAGTCCCCATAACCCCTTTTGACACCTTGGAATGCTCGAGTGCTACCACCCCTTCGGACACACTCAAGCATTCCAATGGGTCAAAAGGGGTCATGGGGACTTCCTAGGGGTCCTAATGTGTGATAAGGCATACTAGGACCCCTAGGAAGTCCTCAAGAACAATTTTGACATATTTGAACCCTCATGTGTGTCCAAAGGGGTCTGATGACCTCTTAGGATAGACTTGAGGTTTATAATGTGTCCACAGGGGTCAAGGGGACTTCCTACAAGCCCTTGGGACACACTTAAGTGTTGAACTATGTCAAAAGGGGTCATCAGGACTTCCTAGGGGTCCTAATGTGTGATAAGGCATACTAGGACCCCTAGGAAATGCCCATGACCTCTTTTGATAGATTAGAACACTCAAGTGTGTCCTAAGGTGTCATGCAACCACTTGGGATACAATTAAGTGTTGAAATGTGTCAAAAGGGGTCCTAGTATGCCTTATCACACATTATGACCCCTACGAAGTCCCCAAGACCCCTTTCGACACATTTTAACACTCAAGTGTGTCCCAAGGGGTCATCTGACCCCTTAAGACACACTTGCATGTTTTTATATGTCAAAAGGGGTCATGTGAACTTTCTAGGGGTCCTAGTATGCCTTATCATGTGTTAGGACCCCTAAGAAGTACCGATGATCCCTTTTGACACATTTAAACAGTCAAGTGTGTCCCAAAGAGTCCTATGACCCCTTAGGACACACTTGAGAGTTCTAATGTGTCAAAAGGGTGTATGGGGACTTCATCGGGGTCCTAGTATTCCTTATCACATGTCAGGACCCATAAGAAGTCTTCATGATCCTTTTTGACATATTTCAACACTCAAGTGTGTCCCAAGGGGTTGTATGACACCTTATGAAACACTTGAGATTTTTAATATGTCAAAAGGTGTCATGGGGACTTCCTATGGGTCCTAACATGTGATAAGGCATACTAGGACCCCTAGGAAATCTCAATGACCCCTCTTCACACAATTCAACACTCAAGTGTGTTCGAAGGGGTTGTATGATGCCTTAGGACACACTTGAGATTTATAATGTTTCAAAAGGGGACATGGTGACTTCCTAGGGGTCATCACATGTGATAAGGTGTACTAGGACCCCTAGGAAGTCCCCATGACATCATTTGACACATTTCAACACTCAAGTGTGTCCCAAGGGGTCGTATGATCTCTTACAACACACTTGAGGGTTCTCGTGTGTCAAAAGGGGTCATGGGGACTTCCTAGGGGTCCTAGTATGCCTTATGATGTGTTAGGACCCCTAGGAAGTACCGATGACCCCTTTTTCACATTTCAACACTCAAGTATGTTGTAAGGGGTCGTATGACACTTTAGGACACACTTGAGTGTTGAAATGTGTCAAAAGGGGTCATGGGTACTTCCTAGGGGTCTGCATATGCCTTATCAAATGTTAGGACCTCTTGGAAGTCTACATGACCCCTTTTGACACATAATAACTCTCAAGTGCATCCTAACATGTCATACAACACCTTGGGACACACTTGAGTGTTGAAATGTGTCAAAAGGGGTCATCGTTACTTCCTAGGAGTCCTAATAAGTGATAAGGTGTACTAGGATGCCTATGAAGTCCCTATGACCCCTTTTGACATATGAGAACACTCAATTGTGTCCTAAGGGATTATACAACCCCTTGGGACACACTTGAGTGTTGAAATGTGTCAAAAGAGGTCATGGGGACTTCCTAGGGGTCCTAGTACACCTTATCACATGTTAGGAGCCCTAGGAAGTCCCCATGACCTCTTTCGACACATTAGAACTCTCAAGTGTGTCCTAAGGGGTCATACGAGCCCTTGGGACACACTTGAGTGTTGAAATGTGTCAAAAGGGGTCATCAAGACTTCCTAGGGGTCCTAACATGTGATAATACATACTAGGACCCCTAGGAAGTGCCCATGACCCCTTTCGACACATTAGAACAATCAAGTGTGTCCCAAGGTGTCATACAACCCCTTGGGACACACTTGAGTGTTGAAATGTTTCAAAAGGGGTCATGGGGACTTCCTAGGGGTCGTAGTATGCCTTATCATGTGTTAGGACCCCTAGGATGTCCCCATGACCCCTTTCGACATATTAGAACTCTCAACTATGTCCTAAGGGGTCATACGATCCCTTGGGACACACTTGAGTTTTGAAATGTTTCAAAAAGGGTCATCGGTACTTCCTAGGAGTCCTAACAGGTGACAAGGTGTACTAGGATGCGTAGGAAATCACCATAACCCGTTTTGACACATGAGTACACTCAAGTGTATCCTAAGAGACTATACGACCCCTTGGGACACACTTGAGTGTTGATATGTGTCAAAAGAGGTCATTAGGACTTCTTAGGGGTCCTAGTATGCCTTATCACATGTTAGGACCCCTAGGAAGTTCCCATGACCCCTTTCGACACATTAGAACTCTCAATTGTGTCCTAATGGGTCATATGACCCCTTGGGACACAATTGAATGTTGAAATATGTCAAAAGGGTCATCAAGACTTCCTATTAGTCCTGACATGTGATAAGGAATATTAGGACCCTTAGGAAGTGCTCATGACTCCTTTCGACACATTAGAACACTCAAGTGTGTCTTAAGGGGTCATACAACCCCTTGGAAAACACTTGAGTGTTGAAATGTGTCAAAAAGAGTCATGGGGACTTCCTAGGGGTCCTAGTATGCCATATCACATGTTAGGACCCCTAGGAAGTCCCCATAACCCCTTTTGACATATTAGAACTCTCAAGTGTGTCATAAGGGGTCATAGGTCATACGACCCCTTGGGACACACTTGAGTGTTGAAATGTGTCAAAAGGGGTCATGGAGTCTTCATAGGCATCGTAACATGTGATAAGGTGTACTAGGACCCCTAGGAAGTCCCCATGACCCCTTTCAACACATTAGAACTTTCAAGTGTGTCCTAAGGGGTCATACGACTCCTTGGGACACATGTGATTGTTGAAATGTGTCAAAAGGGATCATCGGTGCTTCCTAGGGGTCCTAACATGTGATAAGGCATACTAGGACTCCTAGGAAGTCGACATGACCCCTTTTGACACATGAAAACACTCAAGTGTGTCCTAAGGGGTCATATGACCCCTTGGGACACACTTGACTATTGAAATGTGTTGAAAGGGGTCATGGAGACTTTGTAGGGATCCTAACGCGTGATAAGGCGTACTAGGACCTCTAGGAAGTCCCCATGACCCCTTTTGACACATAAGAACACACTTGTTCAAAGGGATCATATGACCCCTTGGGACACACTTGAGTGTTGAAATGTGTCAAAATGGGTCATGGGGACTTCCAGGGGGTCCTAGTATGCTTTATCATGCGTTAGGACCCCTAGGAAGTCCCCATGACCCTTTTCGACACAATAGAACTTTCAAGCTTTTCCTAAGGATTCATCGACCCCTTGGGACACACTTGACTGTTGAAATGTGTCAAAAGGGGTCATTGGGACTTCCTAGGGGTCCTAGCATGTGATAAGACATACTAGGACCCCTAGGAAGTGCCAATGACCCCTTTCAACATGTTAGAACACTCAAGTGTGTCCTAAGGTGTCTTACAACCCCTTGGAACATACTTTAGTGTTGAAATGTGTCAAAAGGTGTCATGGGAACTTCCTAGGGGTCCTAGTATGCCTTATCACAGGTTAGGACCCCTAGGAATCCCCCATGACCCCTTTTGAGACATTAGAACTCTCAAGTGTGTCATAAGGGGTCATATGACCCCTTGGGACACACTTGCCTGTTGAAATGTGTCAAAAGGAGTCATCGGGACTTCCTTGGGGTCCTAATGTGTGATATGGTGTACTAGGACCTGTAAGAATTCCTGTTGACCCCTTTCGACATGTGAGAACACTCAAGTGTGTCTTAAGACGTGATATGGCCCCTTGGGAAAAACTTAAGTGTTGAAATGTGTCAAAATGGGTCATGGGGACTTCCTAGGATTCGTAATGTGTGATAAGGCATACTAGGACCCCTATGAAGTTCCCATGACCCCTTTTGACACATTTCAACACTAAAGTGTGTCTCAAGGGGTCGTACAACCCCTTGGGACACAATTGAGTGCTCTAATGTGTTGTCATGGGTTACACCAGGACCTAAGGGGTCCTAGTACACTTTCTCAAGCCTTAGGACCCTTAGGAATCCTCTATGACACTAAGTTGATGTTGTTATATTAATTTGATTATTATTATTATCTATGTATACTTGTCCCTGTCAGAACAATTGCTGGGTAACTAAGCACTAGGAAATGGAGAGCAAAACCACGCTAGTAGAACAAAGTGTGGGTAGAGTTTCTTGAAGTGCAGCATTTCCGCCAATAGTGGGCACTCGAAGAATGTAATGCTGATTGTTCATGACATCATTGTAGAGAAATGATCTCAAGCAGAAGTCTCCAATTAATTTTAGGTGAGCACACTTGCATTTAAAATTATTGATTGTATTGGTTTGAAATGGATTTTTTGTTAGATAAATACTCTGGTTTCAATTTTCATACATGGAGAATAAAAATTGAAATGCAATTGATGAATAAAAATCTATGGGGCATAGTAAGCGGAAAAGAAAAACCACCCATAGATGCAAATAAATTGTTGGAGTTGAATGGTAGAAATGATAAAGCCAAGGCTATTATTGGTCTTGCTCTTGCCAATTCTAAGCTTCATCACGCAAATTTAGATAAAACTTTTGTCAAGATTTGGGATAATCTAAACAAGCTATTTTGAGTGAAAGCTGTCAATGCCAAGTTTTCTCTCAAAATTCAATTATTTAGATTCAAAATGGAAAATGGGATCACAATGTCCAATCATATAAGTAATTTATGGTCTCTCATTAGACAACTTGCAAAATTTAAGGCTCCTATTGATGATGATGATCCTAAGGCCATCTTGTTAAATAGCTTATCTCCCAAATATAGTAATGTTGTTTTTACACTAAGTCAACTCACTTCACATACTCTAGAGGATATGATTTCAGCCCTTCTAGAAAAAAAAAAGGACAAAGGAAGTCATAGTAGAAGCTCATTAAATAGATCAAGCATTATACTCACAAAGTACTAAAAAATGGTCAAATAACAATAGAAGAGATGATAAATGTTTTTACTGTAAGAAAAAGGGGCACACACCATGGATTTGTAGAACTAGAGCTAGTGATGTTCTTAAAGGAAAAATCAAAGAACAATTTGAAGAAGGAAATGTTGCCTGTATTGAAAATGGGGACACATCAGATGATGGAGAGGTCATTAACGATTTCCAATCTCCTATTAATCCCAATCTTGTGCTTTGAACCTTCACTTCTAGAGGTTGGCAGCATCAGAGGATGGAGGAATTTCTATCATCTCAAGTTAGCTTCTCACTTTGAGATGGTGTTCTGCGTGAGAAGCATTTTTGGCTTTGTATTTTTGGTTTTCTTTCTAATGCTGACAAATTTGAAGAATGTATGTCTTGTAAAGACTCATTTTGCAGACAGGCTTAAGATTTGGTAGTGTGCTCAATATGGATTGTTGTTAAGCAAGCTTTAGAGTATATGATCGAGAATTATACCCTTTTGTAGTCACCAAAAAATGATAGAGATCTATCGCATCTCTTAGGGATCATTGTTGAATAATTCAAGACTGTACTTCGAGAGTTCAGGACTGGGAGCTTAAGAACACTACTTGAAGCTACACCTTTTTGAGGGTCACAAGATAGCTTGATGGAGCCTTTCACGATTCAAGATTTGCAACTTCAAAAAGAAGATTTTCTCAATATATGTATTCATATTAAGTAATCAGCATGTTTTGTTATGTAAGCTTTAAGGGGGGATCCCTAGGGAAAATAGTTTTTTGATATGTTTAGGATAATGTAAATTAAGGGGGGGAATGTTGGTGTAATATATTGTATAACCGATATATTGTAACTGTCCGACTACATGACAGTTAATAACCATTTAGCATTGTATAAGACTCCTCTAGGTTATCAAATGAGATATCTGATTCCTGATTCTCTCAATATTTTCGCTGAAAAAAAATCTCTACTACCTTTGGTTCATGACTCACATAGCTTTTCCATAATTAGATAAAATTTGATAAAAGGAAGGAATTTATATACTAACTTTAATTTTTATGATCTTATCTAATGATTTAACTACTTCAAAGATGGGTGATGCCAAAATAGTGGGTTACACTTTTTTAGACATGCTAATTTTTGCTGAAGTAACACATTATTAATAAAATATGATGATTTAAGCCTTGAGAGGTTCTATTTGAATGAATTAATTATAAATGGTTAGCTCAAAGCCTCTTAGATAAAAAAAAATATTGATACAACTTCTATACTTCTCATTCATACCTACAATGGAGTCTCCTTCACACCTATTCAAATGCTGACAAAAAATCACTTTAAATTTATCTTTTGGTAGATCAAATGAATCCATTTCACAAACCTTTCTATGTAGTAAAGTACATGGAGAAAAATATTTCCAATGATTATAATGTTAATATGAATTAAGTTTATTATGACTTTTAATTTTTAGTTTTACTAAATATAGATATTTCACCATATGTCTACCTCTATGTTTGACGATTATGGAAAATTAGTATATGGGAGAAAAAAAATCTAAGAAATATCTATGAACCCTAGGTATTGAAGTTCTCTTTCTATCAAAAAAAATAAAAATGAAATTGAACAAATACATGACATGTTATAAGCTATGTAATCAAGGTATGTCAAAATTACGGTTTAGTCAACTTCAAACATTAATAAAGTATGAAATAATTATTATAATATTGCCAAACCAATTACATGCCCTCCATATGGATGTTACAAAACTAAATTTAAAAGAATCACATTGATATCTATTTTAGGAAAAAGTTATGCTCTATGAAAATAATGTAACCCTTTGAAAATGACATTTTCAACAACATACCAGCTTTCATGGGAGAAAGAAAAAACCATTCAAATCAATTCAAAAGTAAAAATAAAAAATATATTTACAATCTAGATAGAAAATCCTAAAACACTCTAATTTACTTCATCTTCTGATTTCAAATGGTTTAACAACAATATGCATCCCAAGCTGAATTTTTTTTTTTCAAAATGTAGAGTTCACTGTCACTCATATTATATCATCTCTATTATATACATATAAATATACATATACATATACATATACATATACATACATACATACATACACACACACACACACACACACAGATATATATATATATATATATATATATATATATATATATATATATATATATATATATATATATATATATATATATATATATATATATATATATATATGTATGTATATATATATATATGTATATATATATATATGTATATATATATATATGTATATATATATATATATATATATATATATATATATATATATATATATATATATATATATATATATAATTTGTATATAATGTTTAAGGGGTATTATGTAAATATTTTATATATATTTTGTATGTTGAAAGGGGTTACTGAGACTTCCTAGGGGCCCTAGTATAGCTTATCATGCATTATGATCCCTAGGAAGTCCCCATGACCCCTTTTGAAATATTGGAATGCTTGAGTGTATCTGAAGAGGTTGTATGACCCATTCAGACATACTGAAGCATTACAATTTGTCAAAAAGGGTCATGGGGACTTCCTAGAGGTCTTAACGCATTATAAGGCATAATAGGAACACTAGAAAGTCCACATGACCCCTTTTGAAATATTAGAAACTTCAAGTGTTTGCGAAGGGGTCATACGACCCCTTTGAACACACTTGAGGGTTCCAATGTGTAGGAAGGGGTCATGGGGACTTCTTAGGGGTCCTAGTACACCTTATCATGTGCTAGGACCCCTAGGAAGTCCCCAATGACTCCTTTAGACACATTAGAACCCTTAAGTGTGTCCTAAGATGTCGTAGGACCCCTTTGGAGACACTTGAGGGTTCAAATATGTCAAAATGGTTCATGGGGACTTCCTAAGGGTCCTAGTATGCCTTATCACATGTTAGGACCCCTAGGAAGTCCCCATGACCCCTTTTGACACATTGGAATGCTTGAGTGTGTTTGAAGGGGTGGTAGGACCCCTTAGGACACACTTGAGCATTCCAGTGTGTCAAAAGTAGCCACAGGGACTTCCTAGGGGTCCTAAAGCACGATAAGGCATATTAGGACCCCTAGGAAGTCTCTGTAACCCCTTTCAACATACAAAGTAAATATTATGATCAGTAACCCCATGACCCCTTAAGACACACTTGATAATTTGAATGTGTCCACAAGGGTCACGAGGACTTCCTAGGGGTCCTAACTCATGATAAGGCCTACTAGGACCCCTAGGAAGTCCCCATGACCCCTTTTGAGACATTGGAATGTTCAAGTGTGTCTGAAGGTGTCATAGGACCCCATAAGACATACTTGAGAATTCTAATGTGTCACAAGGGGTCACGAGGACTTCCTAGGGGTCCTAGCACATGATAAGGCTTATTAGGACCCCTAGGAAGTCCCCATGACCCCTTTTAACAAATTAGAATGATCAAGTGTGTTCAAAGGCATCGTAGGACCCCTTAGGACACACTTGAGTGTTCCAATGCATCCACAGGGGTCACGGGGACTTTCTAGGGGTCCTAATGTGTGATAAGGCCTATTAGGACCCCTAAGAAGTCTGCATGACCCCTTTTGCCACATTTAAATGATCAAGTGTGTCTGAAGGGTCCGTAGGACCCTTTATGGCACACTTGAGAATTCCAATGTATCAAAAGGGGTCACCGAGACTTCCTAGGGGTCTTAATGTGTGATAAAGCCTATGAGGACCCCTACGAAGTCCCCATAACCCCTTTTGACATATTTAAATACTCAACTATGTTCATAGGGGCTGTAGGACCCCTTATGACACACTTGAGCATTCCAATGTGTCAAAAGGGGTCACAAGGACTTCCTAGGGGTCCTAATGCATGATAAGGCCTATTAGGACACCTAGGAAGTCCCCATGACCCCTTTTGACACATTTGAATTCTCAAGTGTGTCCAAAGGGGCCGTAGGACCCGTTAGGACACACTTGAGCATTCCAATGTGTCCATAGGGGTCATGGGGACTTCCTAGGGGTCCTAACCCACAATAAGGCCTATTAGGACCCCTAGGAAGTCCCCATGACCCCTTTTGATTATATTTGAATGCTCAAGTGTGTCTGAAGGGGCTGTAGGACCCCTTAGGACACACTTGAGCATTCCAATGTGTCCATAGGGGTCACGAGGACTTCCTAGGTTTCCTAACTCATGATAAGGCCTACTAGGACCCCTAGGAAGTCCCCATGACCCCTTTTCACACATTTGAATGCTCAATTGTGTCTAAAGGGGCTGTAGGACCCTTAGGACACATTTGAGCATTCCAATGTGTCCACAAGGATCACGGGGACTTCCTAGGGGACCTACCTCATGATAAGGCCTATTAGGACCCCTAGGAACTCCTCATGACTCCTTTTGACACATTTGAATGCTCAAGTGTGTTGGAAGGGGCCATAGGACCCCTTACAACACACTTGACCATTCCAATGTGTCCACAGAGGTTACGGGGACATCCTAGGGGTCCTAACACATGATAAGGCCTACTAGGACCCCTAGGAATACCCATGACCCCTTTTGATGCATTGGAATGCTCAAGTGTGTCTAAAAGTGTCTTGGCATGCCTTAGGACACACTTGAGTGTTCTAATGTGTCAAAAGGGGTCACAGAGACTTCCTAGGGGTCCTAACTCATGATAAGGCCTATTAGCAGCCATAGGAAGTCCACATGACCCCTTTTGACACATTGGGATGCTCAAGTGTGTTTGAAGGTGTCGTATGACCCCTTAGGACACACTTGAACATTCCAATGTGTCAAAAGGGGTCACGGGGACTTCCTAGGGGTCCTAACGCATGATAAGGCCTATTAGGACTCCTAGGAAGTCCCCATGATCCCTTAGGACATATTTAAGCATTCCACTGCGTCAAAAAATGGTCACGAGGACTTCTTAGGGGTCCTAACGCATGATAAGGCCTATTAGGACCCCTAGAAAGTCCCCATGACCCCTTTGGACACATTGAAATACTCAAGTATGTTTGAAGGCATCATAGGACCCCATAGGACACACTTTAGCATTCCAATATCTCCAAAGGGGTCACGGGGACATCCTAGGGGTCCTAACATGTGATAAGGCCTACTAGGATCCTGAGGAAGTCCCATGATCCCTTTTGACACATTGGAATGCTCAAGTGTGTCTGAAGGTGTCGTAGGACCCCTTAGGACACACTTGAACATTCTAATGTGTCAAAAGGGGTCATGGGGACTTCCTAGGGGTCCTAACTCATGATAAGGTTGATTAGGACCCATAGGAAGTCCCCATGACTGCTTTTGACATATTTGAATGCTCAAGTGTGTCTGAAGGGTCCATAGGATCCCTTATGACACACTTGAGCATTGTAATTTGTCAAAAGGTATCACGGGGACTTCCTAGGGGTCTTAATGCATGATAAGGCCTATTAGGACCCTTAGGAAGTCCCCATGACCACTTTTGAAACATTTGAATGCTCAAGTGTGTCCAAAGGGGCTGTAGGACCCCTTAGGAAACACTTGAGCATTCCAATGTGTCAAAAAGTTTCACAGGGACTTCCTAGGGGTCCTAATGCATGATAAGGCCTATTAGGAACTATAAGAAGTCTCCATGACCCCTTTTGACACATTGGAATGTTCAAGTGTGTTCGAAGGCATTGTAGGACCCCTTAGGACACACTTGAGCATTCGAATGTGTCAAAAGTGGTCACGGGGACCTCCTAAGGGTCATGTTGGTTCTTTTCCTTGCAAGACCAAACTTGAATCATATCATTGGGCTTGAAACATAGGTTAGGCACTCAAGCTTGACAAGAAAAACAAACCAATTGATGAGGATAGAGAGAAATCCTCCTCCTTCTTTAAGCTACTCATTCACTCAGGCGGGTATTGCCTTATTTGCACATTCAAGACACCTCATGACAAACCAAAGGCCTACAGATAGATTAATGTGGAATAAAAATCAATCTCCTATAGGTATCCTATACCCTGATGATAGAAAATCTCATGCAATAGCCCTACTTGCATGGAATGAGACTGAAAGCTAGAGACCTATCCTAACAACAAGAAAGGGAATGGGTGGGACTGAATGTAAATGATTTTAAATGGGTAGAAGGAACCCTTGAGATACCCTAAGTCTCTCATAGACCAGAGCCTTATCTATTGGGCCACAAAGTCAAATACAGTATTGCAAGGGACAACTATGAAACAAGAAAATAATGTACCCAATGTGTTGATGCTTGACATCAATCACACACCATGACCAAACCTCAACTTAACACCCACCTATGCATTCAAGAATATTATTATCCATCAAAGGATTTTGACCCTCCCCTTAGAAGAGACCTATGAATAGAGAATACATTAACCAGCATCCACTGAAAGACAAGCATGACCTATCCTTGATATTTCAGCTCATACATACATGAATACTAACCCTGAACCAGTTATCTCTGCGAAGACAACTCCACTTGCAAACACTTAGGCAATGAAAATAGAAAGAATCAAACACCCTTGATGTATGATCAATGGACTCAGAATTCAAATGGAGATAGCTTGGTAACAGTAAGAATAAATTGAGTTCTAATACATAAGACAAGTCTGCTGCAACATGCATTATATTCTCTAAATGAACAATGGAAGAACAACACCCTATATGTAGAGAGAAGGAGAAAATATATAGGAAAAGGACCCCTCACTATGGAACCAATTCTCCTCAAAAATTTGCAGAAGAAGGAACCCTTACAAAATTGAACAACCTGCAATTTATACCACTGGTTACCTTGGAATCCTAAACCAGTAGGATGCAACAAGCTATGGGTAACCAGGGTTAGGATTTCAACTACCCAACCAATCAGAACCAATCAAGAATTTATTGCAGGGGCAGGAAACCAAGCAATATCAGAGAAAAAAATCAAAGATGATCTCCAATTATGATAATTCTCAAATCAGTATACAGAAGATCATAAATCTGCCAAGAGAACAAGTCAAATCAACCACCTTACAACATGCCTTGAGCCATTTCTTGTTCATTCCTTACATGGTACAGATCCCTGCAAACAATCATCACACCTTGGACCACACTGCAACGGCAAACAAATCACTTCTCACCAAACAGGGTCGTTTCTACATTGAATTCCATAAAAATGGTACCCTCTATCGTTGGAAACTCTCAGAAAAATCAAATTTGAAATCAAGTGGCTACTTTGCATTTCATGAGCTTTATGTTCCTCAACTTTTTGCCCCTAGTCACACAATGGTGCGGTCATCAACTTCACTGCCATAGGAAATTGGGCTTCATTTTATGCATGGTCACATGATCACAAGGCACCAAACTAACCTTTGCAATCATGTGATCGCGGACTCCTAGCCATGGTCAATGGTCACAAACCCCATTGAAAAGTCTTCAGCCACCTCATAAATCCCTCGGTGAATGAAAAATTGAGCATGTCAATAGCATGACACTGTGGATCCACCTTACTCTGCAATAGCACCATTATAACAGTTGTCGCATGATCGCATAGCTAGGAAATAGGCTATGCGAACATGTGACAAGCCTCCACATCAGCACCATGTCACCGAAAACACCGGGCCCAATTTATCTGGTGAACTGGCGACCAAAGAACTTCCACCAGTTCACAAAATACTATCCATCATCACTAAAAAATTAGCGATCACACGACCACTATTCGTTGAGTCGCCAAATGAATTAGCGAATCACCTTTTTATTATGCGAACGTGCGAACACATTGAATTTTGTCAGCACCGCTAGATCTTTATCCACTCCACCAAACCTTAGACCCCAGTTGGGTCTGCTTGATGCCACCTATCATATCACCATTTGTTGCAATAGCTGAGTCACCTGACATAGGACCCACCACCCGAAAAATCCTTACCTTTTGGAAAGATCAGACGGTGGGTGCATGATCACATGGGGAGAGAATATTCCATGCGATCACACGCCGATCATAGATCTCATCTGTATTGTTACTCCACTTTGAGAAATACTGGGCCCACCCGCCATCCTGCCACCCTAGACCAATTGGAAGATGCCAAATCACCACCTGCGACCGGGCAATGAAAAGAACTAGGGACCCACTGACCATCCACCAAGGATTCAACGACCATGTGACTAACTACCCACCAGGTTGTTGAATGTTAGTTGATAACCACCAAACACTCAGAGATCACGTGACTAACAGTCATCGAGTCGCTAAAGGTTAGGCACCTAACTGCCAGAAATAAGAGATTACGCGACAACATAGTTGCCAGGTCATCGAATAAGAGATGTAACCGCTAGGAGATCTAGAGAATCAGTGACACAACCGAGCAAGGAATGGGCCCCACCATCCATCGCACCTACACAGTTAGGACCAAGGTCAAAAAAACATAGAGTTTTTGACACAGAGAAAGACTGAAAACACACAAGGTTTTCGATGCCAGAAGACAAGTGCACAAACAGGAAGCACAAGGTTGAAAATAATGCAGGTTTTTAAACATACCGAAAACATCATGGATTTTCAAAAACACTATGGGTTTTCGACACTATGGCAGATTATGAAATTATTTCCCACAGACCTTAGAACTTGAATAACTTTCTGGGTTTTGCAATTCAGCACGTGCAATTTGGAGTGGAGCAAGATGAAACATTGGAGAAAATAGTGCTAAGGGCACTTCAAGAAAACTTGCAAGGAAATAGGCCATTTTCATAAGATTTTCCAATGACAGGAAAATGGACTAACAGTGGCTCTAGTTTGGGATGCATGGCTCTTGCAGGCATGGCAAGAATTCAGAATCACTGGGAGAGCAGACCACCAACTGGACAAAATAAGGAACCTCAAAAAATGTAGGGAATAGGAAGGAAAAGCACACAGCAGAAAGGGAAAGATATTTATAGAGTTTACAAGATTTACAACTTTACAAATTTACTTGATGGCCGTAGGCCACCAAAAGAAAATCATAGACCCTCCTGCATCAAAAATCTAATTCTCATCCACATATGCAACCAGCCACCTAAAAATGTCATGACCAGCTTGTTGCAAACATATGTGAATATTCATGGGTTGAAGAATGAAACTATGCTGGTCACTACCCATGCTTTTCCAGTCATAATTTTTACATTCATATTCAAACTCCAAGAAGTAAGGAACGTCACTTACTTCCTCCTGCTGACTGGAAGCAAAAATTTGATCTAGTAATGCATCAAAAAATAGTACATGAGGAAAATTATGCATTACAATACAGTCACATGGCTGAGAAGGACTTGAATCTTCAAATTTACCTTCACACATTGCTTCAGCCACTGAGCAACTTGGTTCCTCCATGGTGTCCTCACTAACTGCATCATGAACCAAGTGAAGGTCTTCTTTACTATCATATCTGGTAGAAGAAGGAACAAAAAATGAACAAAAAACTTGCTCATCACAATAATCCTCATAACAAGAAAACACACTATCATGGTCTTCAACCTCTTGTTCTATAGAGTCACCACCAGAAGGGAAATTATGTATACATGGGTCATCAAGATCACTCTAAACACTAGCCTCATTATTAGTGTCAAATACTATATCACAGGGGAGCTGTAAATCAAAATCCAAAGTAGGGGCATACCTTTAAAATTCTTCAGCCAAGAGTGCTGAAATCTCTTTACTGCTCAATAGACATTGGGCCTTGATATCACTTTCCTCAGCCTCACCCCTAGTGCTGCAAATATCATCCTTGTGAGGAACAAGGATACACATTTTTGGCCTTAAATCATCTTGTGTGTAACAACCTATGCAGGAATCATCATCTAAATCATATCCAATATTCTGCCCTTCACACAAAACATCATCAAACTGGGACAAGAAGATTTCCCTCTCATGTTGACAAGAAGAAAAATCTCTAGACAAAAAGGAAATATTGTCATCCTTGGATTCATCTTCAACATCCTCATATGCACTGATCTCAGAATCAGCTTCATAGTCAACACTCTCAGCATAGTGAGAATCAACATCAGAAACGCTAGCCTCCTCATGAACATCATCATGAGCCACCAGTCTTAGCAATCTTATGTCCTCTGCTAACTACCAGTTCACCATTTTCAACCTCTCTAATTCCTTCTTGATAGCAGCAACTTTATCAAAATGCTCAACAAACTTAGCTCTCAACACATCCCAAGAAGGGATTGAACATGAGGGCAAGGACAAGAACCACTTCCTTGCACCATCAGAAAATGTGTGCACAAATAACCTCATGGAAATATCTTCATGTTCAACATCCATATCTCCAAAAATACCCATGACAACATCAACATGCTGGCTTGCAGAAAGAGATCCACTATCCATGAATCTTGGCAAGCACTTCTCATCCTCAGCAAAGAACTCATTAGGGGCACCTTCAATGCCATCAAAACAAAAAGGGCTTATATTCCTCCATGAGGAACTACCCACCACTTATCCCTTTACAGCAGTGCTACACACTTGATAGAGAAACATTTTCAACAAAAGAATACATAGAAATTTTACAGCAGAAACTTTGTTGACTGAAAGGCAAGGTAGATCTAGAGCTCGCCATGTAGCTCCATCAAGTTCTTTGTAGTGTTGAGTCACCACCTCCTTGAAGAGGAAAGATGTATCACTATTTTGTGTATCTCTTCCAACCAACCAAAACTACACTAGGTATACACACTATTTATCAGAAACTACACTGATCAAATAGAGACAAATCAGAGCTGCCACTCACAACTAGGTGAGAAGATTTTGCAAATGCTTGATTTTTATATTTGACTCTATTCTAGACTCTCCCTAGAAGAGTCACCATTTTGTTGGTTATTTTCCTTACAAGACTAAATTTGAATCATATGGTTGGGCTTGAAACACAGGTTAGGCACTCAAGCTTGACAAGAAAAACAAACCAATTGATGAGGATAGAGAGAAATCCTCCTTCTTCTTTGAGCTCCACACTCACTCAGGCGGGTATTGCCTTATCTGCACATTCAAGACACCTCATGACAAACCAAAGGCCTGTAGATAGATTAATGTGGAATAGCAATCAATCTCCTATAGGTATCTTGTACCCTGATGATAGAAAATCTCATGCAATAGCCCTACTTGCATGGAATGAGACTGAAAGCTAGAGACCTATCCTAACAACAAGAAAGGGAAAGGGTGGGACTAAATGGAAATGATTTTAAATGGGTAGAAGGAACCTCTGAGATACCCTAAATCTCTCATAGACCAGTGCCTTATCCAGTGGGCTACAAAGTCAAATACAGTATTGCAAGGGACAGCTATGAAATAAGAAAATAATATACCCAATGTGTTGATGCCTGACATCAATCACATAGCATGACCAAACCTCAACTTAACACCCACCTGTGCATTCAAGCATGTTATTATCCATCAAAGGATTTTGACCCTCCCCTTAGAAGAGACCTATGAATAGACAATACATTAACCAGCATCCACTAGAAGACAAGCATGACCTATCCTTGATATTTTAGCTCATACATACATGAATACTAACCCTGAACCGGTTATCTCTGCGAAGAAAACTCCACTTGCAAACACTTAGGCAATGCAAATAGAAAGAATTCAACACCCTTGATGTATGATCAATGGACTTAGAATTCAAATGGAGATAGCTTGGTAACAGTAAGAATAAATTAAGTTCTCATACATAAGACAAATCTACTGTAGCATGCATTATATTCTCTGAACCAGCAATGGAAGAAGAACACCGTATATGTAGAGAGAAGGAGAAAATCTATAGGAAAAGGACCCCTCACTATGGAACCAATTCTCCTAAAAAATTTGCAGAAGAAGGAACCCTTACAAAATTGAACAACCTGCAATTTATACCACTGGTTACCTTGG
Source organism: Chamaecyparis obtusa (assembly GCA_027943335.1). NCBI lineage: Eukaryota > Viridiplantae > Streptophyta > Pinopsida > Cupressales > Cupressaceae > Chamaecyparis > Chamaecyparis obtusa. Next base: position 16,700 of record BSBK01012276.1, on the reverse strand, counting down.
AATCCTAAACCAGTAGGATGCAACAAGCTACGGGTAACCAGGGTTAGGATTTCAACTACCCAACCAATCAGAACCAATCAATAATTTATTGTAGGGGCAGGAAACCAAGCAATATCAGAGAAATAGATCAAAGATGATCTCCAATTATGATAATTCTCAGATCAATATACAGAAGATCACAAATCTGCCAAGAGAACAAGTCAAATCAACCACCCTGCAACACACCTTGAGCAATTTCTTGTTCATTCCTTACATGGTACAGATCCCTACAAACAATCATCACACCCTGGACCACACTGCAATGCCAAACAAATAACTTCTCACCAAACAGGGTCATTTTTGCATTGAATTCCATGAAAATGGTACCCTCTGTCGCTGGAAACTCTCAAAAAAATCAAATTTAAAATCAAACGGCTACTTTGCATTTCACGGGCTTAATGTTCCTCAACCATTTTCCCCTAGTCACACAATCACGTGGTCATCAACTTCACCACCATAGGAAACTGAGCTTCATTTTATGCATTGTCACATGATCGCAAGGCACCAAACTAACCTTTGTGATCATGCGACTGTGGACTCCTAGCCATGGTCAATGGTCACAAACCCCACTGAAAAGTCTTTGGCCACCTCATAAATCCCTCGGTGAATGAAAAATTGAGCATGTCAGTAGCACGGCACCGTGGACCCACCTTACTCTGCAACAATGCCATTATATTGTCGCATGAACGCATAGCCAAGAAACAGGCTATGCAAGCATGCGACAAGCCTCCACATCAGCACCATGTCACTGAAAACACCGACCCCACTTTATCTAGAAAACTGGCGGCTAAAGAACTTCTGCCAGTTCGCAAGATACTATCCATCATCGCTAAAAACTTAGGGATCACGCGACCACTGCTCGCTGAATCACCAAATGAACTAGTGAATCACCTTTTTATTATGCGAACATGGGAACACATTGAATTTTGTTGGCACCTCTAGATCTTTATCCACTCCGCCAAACCTCAAACCCCACCTAGGTCTGCTGATGCCACCTGTCATATCACCATTCGCTGCAACCACCGAGTCACTTGACACAGGACCCATAGCCTGGAAAAGCCTTACCTTTTGGGAAGATCGGACAGTGGGCACATGATCGCATGGGGAGAAAATATTCCATGCAATCACACACCAATCGTAGATCTCATCTACATTGTTACTCCACTTTGAGAAATACCGGGCCCACCTGCCATCCTGCCACCTCAGACCAATTGGAAGATGCCAAATCACCACCTACCACCGGGTAATGAAAAGAACTGGGGACCCATGGACCATCCACCAAGGATTCAGTGACCACGTGACTAACCACCCGCCAAGTCGTTGAATGTTAGCCGATAATAGCCAAACACTTGGAGATCACGCGACTAACAGTCATCGAGTCGCTGAAGGTTAGGCACCTAACTGCCAGAAATAAGAGATTGCGCAACAACATAGTCGCAGGTCATTGAATAAGAGATGTAACTGCCAGGAGATCTGGAGAATCAGTGACACAATCAAGCAAGGACTGGGCCCCACCATCCATCACACCTGCGTAGTTAGGACCAAGGTCAAAAAAACACAGAGTTTTCGACACAGAAAGATAAAAAACACACAAGGTTTTCGATGCCAGAAGACAAGTGCACAAAATAGGAAGCACAAGCTTGAAAACAACGTAGGTTTTCAAACATACCGAAAACATCATGGATTTTCAAAAACACTGTGGGTTTTTGACACTATGGCAGATTATGAAATTATTTCCTGCAGACCTTAGAACTTGAATAACTTTTTGGGTTTTGCAATTCAGCACGTGCAATTTGGACTGGAGCAAGGTGAAACATTGGAGAACATAGGGCTAAGGGCACTTCAAGAAAACTTGCAAGGAAATAGGCCATTTTCATAAGATTTTGCAATGACAGAAAAATGGACTAATAGGTCTGATTGCATGATAAGGCCTAATAGGACCCCTAAGAAGTCCCCATGACCCCTTTTCACACATTTGAATGCTCAAGTCTGTCTGAAGGGTCCATAGGACCCCTTATGACACACTTGAGCATTATAATGTGTAAAAAGGGGTCATGGGGACTTCCTAAGGGTCCTAATGGGTGATAAAGCCTATTAGGACCCCTAGGAAGTCCCCATGACCCCTTTTGACACATTTGAATTCTCAAGTGTGTTCGAAGGGTCCGTAGGATGCCTTATGACACACTTGAGCATTCTAATGTGTCAAAAGGGGTCACGGGGACTTCATAGGGGTCCTAAGGCATGATAATGCCTATTAGGACCCCTAGGAAGTCCCCATGACCCATTTTGACATATTTCAATGCTCAAGTGTGTTCGAAGGCACTGTAGGACCCATTAGTAGACACTTGAGTGTTCCAATGTGTCCATAGGTATTACGAGGACTTCCTAGGGGTTCTAACTCATGATAAGGCATACTAGGACCCATAGGAAGTCCCCATGACCTCTTTTGACACATTTGAATGCTTAGGTGTGTCTGAAGGGGCCGTAGGACCCCTTAGCACACACTTGAGCATTCCAATGTGTCCATAGGGGTCACGGGGACTTCCTAAGGGTCCTAACTCATGATAAGGCCTATTAGGACCCCTAAGAAGTCCTCATGACCATTTTTGACATATTTTAATGCTCAAGTTTGTTCGAAGGTGTTGTAGGACCCCTTAGGACACATTTGAGAATTCCAATGTGTCCACAAGGGTCACGAGGACTTCCTAGGGGTCCTAACTCATGATAAGACCTACTAGGACTCCTAGGAAGTCCCCATGACCCATTTTGACACATTGGAATGCTCAAGTGTGTTTGAAGGTGTTACAGGACCTATTAGGACACACTTGAGCATTCCAATGTGTCAAAAGGGGTCACGAGAACTTCCTAGCAGTCCTAATGCGCTATAAGGCTTATTAGGATCCCTAGGAAGTCCCCATGACCTCTTTTGACACATTCAAATGCTCAAGTGTGTCTGATAGGTCTGTAGGATGGCTTATTACACACTTGAGCATTCTAATGTGTGCAAAGGGGTCACGAGGACTTCCTAAGGGACCTAACATGTGATAAGGCCTATAAGGACCCCTAGGAAGTCCCCATGACCCCTTTTGACACATTTGAATGCTCAAGTGTGTTTGAAAGGGCCATAGTACCCCTTATGACACACTTGAGTGATCTAAAATGTCAAAAGTGTTCATGGTGACTTCCTAGTGGTCCTAATGCATGATAAGGCCTATTAGGACCCCTAGGAAGTCCTGATGACCTCTTTTGATACATTTGAATGCTCAAGTGTGTTCGAAGGGGCCATAGTACCCATTAGGACATACTTGAGCATTCCAATGTGTCATAGGGGTCATGGGGACTTCTTAGGGGTCCTACCTCATGATAAGGCCTATTAGGACCCCTAGGAAGTCCCGATAACCCCTTTTGACACATTTGAATGCTCAAGTATGTCCAAAGGGACCGTAGGACCACTTATGACATAGTTGAGTGTTCCAATGTGTCCACAAGGGTCACGGGAACTTCCTAGTGGTCCTAACTCACGATAAGGCCTACTAGGACCCCTAGGAAGTCCCCATGACCCCTTTTGAGACATTTGAATGCTCAAGTGTGTTTAAAGGGTCTGTAGGACCCCTTAGAACACATTTGAGCATTCCAATTTGTCCAAAGTGGTCACAGGGACATCCTAGGTGTCCTAACTCATGATAAGGACTATTAGGACCCCTAGGAAGTCCTCATGACCTCTTTTGACACATTTGAATTTTCAAGTGTGTTTGAAGGGATTGTAGGACCCGTTTGGACACACATGAGCATTATAATGTGTCAAAAAGGGTCACAGGGACTTCAAAGGGATCCTATCACATGATAAGGCGTACTAGGACCCCTAGGAAGTCCCCATGACCCCTTTTGATAGATGAGAACACTCAAGTGTGTCCTAAGGGGTGGATACCTAGGAAGTCCCCATGACCCCTTTTGACACATTTGAACCCTCAAGTGTGTTTGAAGGGGTCGTAGGACCCCTTAGGACATACTTGCATGTTCTAATGTGTCAAAAGGGTTCATGGGGACTTCTTAAGAGTGTTAGCACATGATAAGGCATACTAGGACCCCTAGGAATTCCTCATCACCCCTTTTGAAACATTTTAATGCACAACTAAGTTAGAAGGGGTTGTAGGACCCCTTAGGACACACTTGAGAATTTCAATGTGTCATTAGGGGTCATGGGGACTTCCTGTGGGTCCTAATGCATGATAAGGCATACTAGTACCCCTAGGAAGTCCCCATGACCCCTTTTGACATATTAGAACTCTCAAGTCTATCATAAGGAGTCATACAACCCCTTGGGACACACTTGAGTGCTAAAATATTTCAAAAGGGGTCATGAAAACTTCCTAGGGGTCCTAACATGTGATAAGGTGTACTAGGACCCCTAAGAAGACCCCAAGACCACTTTCGACACATTAGAACTCTCAAGTGTGTCCCAAGGGGTCATATGACCCCTTAGTACACTCTTGAGAGTTCTAATGTGTTGAAAGGGGTCATGGGGACTTCCTAGGAGTCTTAATATGACTTATCACATGTTATGACCCCTAGCAAATCTTCATGACCACTTTTGACATATTGCAACACTCAAGATTTTCCCAAGGGTTTGTATGACCCCTTATGACACACTTGAGAGTTGTAATATGTCAAAAGGGGTCACAGGGACTTCCTAGGGGTCCTAAGATGTGATATTGCATATTAGGACCCCTAGGAGTCCCCATGACCCATTTTGAGACATGAAAACACTCAAGTATGTCTGCAGGGGTCGTATGACCCCTTAGGACACACTTGAGTGTTCTAATGTGTCAAAAGGGGTCATGGGCACTTCCTAGGGGTCCTAGTATGCCTTATCACATGTTAGGACCCCTAGGAACTCCTGATGATGCCTTTTGACACATTTCAACACTCAACTATGTCCCAAGGGGTCGTATGACCCCTTAAGACACACTTGAGAGTTCTAATGTGTTGAAAGGAGCCATGAGGACCTCCTAGGGGTCCTAACATTTGATAAGGCATACTAGGACCCCTAGGAAGTCCCCATGATCTCTTTTGACACATTTCAACACTTAAGTGTGTCCCAAGGGGTTGTATAATCTCTTGGGACACACTTGAGGGTTCTCATGTGTCAAAAGGGGTCATGGGGACTTCTTAGGAGTCCTAATACACCATATCACGTGTTAGGACTCCTAGGAAGTACCGATGACCCCATTTGACTCATTTCAACACTAAAGTGTGTCCCAAGGGGTCATATGACACCTTAGGACACACTTGAGTGTTCAAATGTGTTAAAAGGGGTCATGGGGAGTTCCTAGGGGTCCTAGTATGCCTTATCACATGTTAGGACCCTTAGGAAGTCCCCATGACCCCTTTTGACACATTAGAACTCTAAAGTGTGTCCTAAGGGGTCATACGACCCCCTGGGACACACTTGAGTGTTGAAATGTTTCAAAGGGGGTCATCACAACTTCTTAGGGGCCCTAACGTGTGATAAGGCATACTAGGACCCGTAGGAAGTGCCCATGACCCCTTTCGACACATGAGAAAACTCAAGTGTATCCTAAGGGGTCATACAACCCCTCGGGACACAATTGAGTGTTTTCATGTGTCAAAAGGGGTCATGGGGACTTTCTAGGGGTCCTAGTATTCCTTATCACATGTAAGAACCCTTAGGAAGTCCCCATGACCTATTTTGAGATATTATAACTCTCAAGTGTGTCATAAGGGGTCATACGACCCCTTGGGTAAAACTTGAGTCCTGAAATGTGTCAAAAGGGCTCATGAAGACTTCCTAGGGGTTATAACATGTGATAAGGCATACTAGGACCCCTAGGAAGTACCCATGACCCCTTTTGACACATTAGAACTCTCAAGTGTATCCTAAGGGGTCATACGACCCCTTAGGACACACTTGAGTGTTGAAATGTGTCAAAAGGGGTCATTGGTACTTCCTAAGACTCCTAACACCTGATAAGGCATAGTAGAACCCTTAGGAAGTCCCCATGACTCTTTTTGACACATGAGAACACTCAAGTGTGTCCTAAGGGATTATACGACCCCTTAGGATACACTTCAGTGTTGAAATGTGTCAAAAGAGGTCATGGGGACTTCCTAAGGGTCCTAGTATGCCTTATCACATGTTAGGACCCCTAGGAAGTTCCCATGACCCCTTTCGACACATTATAACTCTCAAGTGTGTCATAACGGGTCATACGGCCCCTTGGAACACACTTGAGTGTTGAAATGTGTCAAAAAGGGTCATTGAGACTTCCTAGGTGTCCTAACACATGATAAGGTGTACTAGGACCCCTAAGAAATGCCCATGACCCATTTCGACACATTAGAACACTCAAGTGTGTGCTAAGGTATCATATGACCCCTTGGGACACAATTGAGTGTTGAAATGTGTCAAAAGAGGTCATGGGGACTTCCTAGGGGTCCTAGTAGGGCATATCACATGTTAGGACCCCTAAGAACTTGATGTGACACCTTTCGACACATTTGAACACTCAAGTGTGTTCCAAGGGGTCATATGACCCCTTAGGACACACTTGAATATTTTCATGTGTGAAAAGTGGTCATGTGCACTTCCTAGGTTTCCTAGTATGCCTTGTCATGTGTTAGGACCCCTAAGAAGTACCGATGATTTATTTTGACACATTTCAACACTCAAGTGTGTCCCAAGGAGTCCTATGACCCCTTAGGACACATTTGAGTGTTCTAATAAGTCAAAATGGGTCATAGGGACTTCCTAGGGGTCCTAGTATGCCTTATCATGTCTTAGGACCCCTAGGAATTCTTCATGACCCCTTTTGACACATATCAACACTCAGGTGTGTCCCAAGAGATCATATGACCCCTTATGACACACTTGAGAGTTCTAATATGTCAAACAGGGTCATTGGGACTTCTTATGGGTCCTAACACGTGATAAGGTTTACTAGGACCCTTAGGAAGTCCCAGTGACCCCTTTTGACACATTTCAACACTCAAGTGTGTCCCAAGGGGTCATATGACACCTTAGGAAACACTTGAGAATTCTAATGTTTCAAAAGCGGTCATGGGGACTTCCTAGGGGTCATGGGGACTTATTAGGGGTCATAGCATGTGATAAGGCATACTAGGACCCGTAAGAAGTCCCCATGACCTCTTTTGACACATTTCAACACTCAAGTGTGTTCCAAGGGATCGTATAATTTCTTATGACATGCTTGAGGGTTATCATGTGTCAAAAGGGGTCATGGAGACTTCCTAGGGGTCCTAGAATGCCTTATCACATGTTAGCAACCCTAGGACATACCGACGACCCCTTTTGAAACATTTAAAAACTCAAGTATGTCCTAAGGGGTTGTATGACATGTTCGGACACACTTGAGTGTTGAAATGTGTCAAAAAGGGTCATGTGGACTTTCTAGGGGTCCTCGTATGCCTTATCACATGTTAGGACCCCTAGGAAGTTCTCATGACCCCTTTTGACACATTAGAACTCTCAAGTGTGTCCTAACATGTCATAAAACCCCTTGGGACACACTTGAGTGTTGAAATGTGTCAAAAGGGGTCATCGTTACTTCCTAGGAGTCCTGATATGTGATAAGGCATACTAGGATGCCTCGGAAGTCCCTATGACCCCTTTTGACACATGAGAACACTCAAGTGTGTCCTAAGGGATTATATGACCCCTTGGGACACACTTTATTGTTGAAATATGTCAAAAGAGGTCATGGGGATTTCCTAGGGGTCCTAGTATGCCCTATCACACGTTAGGACCCCTAGGAAGTCCCCATGACCTCTTTCAACACATTAGAACTCTCAGGTGTGTCCTAAGGGGTCATACAACTCCTTGGGACACACTTGAGTGTTGAAATATGTTAAAAGGGGTCATGAGGACTTCATAGGTGTCCTAACATGTGATAAGGCATACTAGCACCCCTAGGAAGTGTCCATGACCCCTTTCAACACATTACAACTCTCAAGTATGTACTAAGGGGTCATACAACCCCTTGGGACACACTTGAGTGTTGAAATGTGTCAAAAGGGGTCATTGGTACTTCCTAGGAATCCTAACAGGTGATAAGGCATACTAGGATGCCTAGGAAGTTGCCATAACCCATTTTGACACATGAGAATGCTCAAGTGTGTCCTTAGGGATTATACAACCCCTTGGGACACACTTGAGTGTTGAAATGTGTCAAAAGAGGTCATTGGGACTTCCTAGGGGTCCTAGTATGCCTAATCATGCGTTAGGACCCCTAAGAAGTCCCCATGACCCCTTTCGACACATTAGAACTCTCAAGCATGTCCTAAGAGGTCATACGAACCCTTGGGACACACTTGAGTGTTGAAATGTGTCAAAAGGGTCATCAGGACTTCCTATGGGTCCTAACATATGATAAGGCATACTAGGACCCCTAGGAAGTGCCCATGACCGCTTTTCACAAATTAGAACACTCAAGTGTGTCCTGAGGGGTCATACGGCCCCTTGGAACACACTTAAGTGTTGAAATGTGTCAAAAAGGGTCATGGGGACTTCCTGGGGATCCTAGTACGCCTTATCACATGTTAGGACCCATAGGAAGTCCCCATAACCCCTTGTAACATATTAGACCTCTCAAGTGTGTCATAAGGGGTCATACGACCCCTTGGGACACACTTGAGTGTTGAAATATGTCAAAAGGGGTCATAAAGACTTCCTAGGGATTCTAACATGTGATAAGGCATACTAGGACCCCTAGGAAGTCCCCATGACCCCTTTCGACACATTAGAACTTTCAAGTGTGTCCTAAGGGGTCATATGACTCGTTGGGACACACTTGATTGTCAAAATGTGTTAAAAAGGATCATTGGTACTTTCTAGGGGTCCTAACGTGTGATAAGGCATACTAGGACCCCTAGGAAGTTGATATGACCCCTTTTGACATGTGAAAACACTCAAGTTTGTCCTAAGGGGTCATATGACCCCTTGGGACAAACTTGAGTGTTGAAATGTGTTGAAAGGTGTCATGGGGACTTCGTAGGGGTCCTAACGCATGATAAGACATACTAGGACCCCTAGGAAGTCCCCATGACCCCTTTTGCCACATAAGATCACACTTGTTCAAATGGGTCATATGACCCCTTGGGACACACTTTAGTGTTGAAATGTGTCAAAAGGGGTCATGAGGACTTCCAAGGGGTCCTAGTATGCCTTATCATGCATTAGGACCCCTAGGATGTTCTCATGACCCTTTTCGACATAATAGAACTCTCAAGTTTGTCCTAAGGATTCATCGACCCCTTGGGACACACTTGACTGTTGAAATGTGTCAAAAGGTCATTGGGACTTCCTAGCATTCCTAACATGTGATAAGGCATACTAGGAGCATTAGGAAGTCCCCATGACCACTTTTGACACATTAGAACTCTCAAGTGTGTCATAAGGGGTCATACGACCCCTTGGGACACACTTTCCTATTGAAATGTTTCAAAAGGAGTTATCGGGACTTCCTTGGGGTCCTAATGCATGATATGGTGTACTAGGACCCATATGAATTCTCGTTGACCCCTTTTCACATGTGAGAACACTCAAGTGTGTCCTAAGGGGTCATACGGCCCCTTGGGACAAACTTAAGTGTTGAAATGTGTCAAAAGGGGTCATGGGGACTTCCTAGGGGTGCTAATGTGTGATAAGGAATACTAGGACCTGTATGAAGTCCCCATGACCCCTTTTGACACATTTCAACACTAAAGTGTGTCCCAAGGGGTCGTACGACCCCTTGGGACACAATTGAGTGCTCTAATGTGTTGTTGGCAGTTACACCAGGACCTAAGGGGTTGTAGTACACTTTCTCAAGCCTTAGGACCCTTAGGGACCCTCTATGGCCCCTTTGGTAACCTTTAGGATGCCTTATATTGGTGTAATTAACCTATGTATTTATATGTCCTATATAATATATATATTATATGTACTATACTTGATTTTATTATATATACAACAATATTTTATAAATAATATATATATGTGTGTGTGTGTGTGTGTGTGTGTGTGTGTGTGTGTGTGTGTGTATTATAATATAAAATATATATTACATACAATTTAAATATGAAGATATCATGTGATATATTGTAAAATACATATTAATATATATTATATAATATTTAATGTTTACAAAATGTATATTATATAATATTTAATATATAATAGATATTATGTAATATTTAATATATATAATATATAATCTAATATATAATTTTTGATATATAATATATTGAAGTATGGAGAAATTGGAGGGAGAAAGGGGTTGGAAATAAATTAAGAGGGAGAAAGGGGAGGAAAAATTTAAAATTCAAAATTTTGCAGGGATTTTCAGGTACCTGATTAGGCTCGATATTGCTTTGTGCACCAAACCTACCTGGTCAACTCCTCAAATGTCACAAAAACATGTTTTTCCCCTATTTCTCTGAGTTCTAGACTTCGACCATGTAGCTGACAATTTTTTTTTCATGTGAAGTTGATGAAATGAAAAGGGTATTTTAAGGAGATTATCAGCTTTCTATTAATATAATTGCTGTCAAATTTTGAATTCAGTAAGTAATTATTAGTTATTTTCTAATTGAGTTACCTATAAGTGCTGATTTATATACTGATTGAAAAATGACTATAACTTTCAGATGGTATAACATTTTTGAAATCCAAAAAATGCGTCACATTCTATGCTTCACCTACTAGAAGCAAAAAAGTTAAAATTGAATTTTGTAAAGTTTTGAATGAGTTAATGTGGTCAGACATGGGAGTTTTTTTATTCTGAAAATGTTGTAGAAAAAAATTCATAATTAATTATTTTTTTGGAATAAAATTACAAAAAAATATGCATCACATCCGAGCATGAGTTTAGTACTTATATATAAAATCTTATAAAAAAATATTATCATTTGATGATGATTAAGCTGGTCAAACATACACCTACTTCTTATTTTTTTCTTGAAATTTTTGTATTGCTGTATTGAAATCTATACTTTTCACCAATTATATTAATTTTTTTATAGAAAAGGCCTAGTATTTTAAAAACTAGATTCAATTTCCTACAGATTCTATTGTTACAACTTTTTGGTATTAGGTTGATAGCTAGTTCAAATTTTCACGTCAAGTTGACTAACCCTGATTTGCTGATTTTTCATTGCCACTTAAGGGCATAGTTTGGCCCCTCATGATCTTGCACATACCCTATTAAAAATGTAATAGTCTTGAATGAACCTTTGTTTTACAATCTTATTCCCTTTCACTAATGGAGACCCTTGTTTCTCTATTGTGAATAGTATTTTATTGCAATTCTCTCTTTTTGCACTTTGTGGAGAATGGTTGTTCCTTTTATTATTTTTATTTTGATTGCAAGGTGTAGCTCATTATTTTTCATATACTTTTTTTTTTTACTTAGTGACATGTATTATATAGTAATGATCTCTATTGTATTATGATGTTGTTATCTAATATGTAAATTTACTCCTTTCTAGATGGGGTTCTTTGAGAGCTCTCTGCATCATACAATGATTAGTGGAATTCTTTATCTTTTAGCTTAATTTTCATTGTCTCTTTGCAACAATAATAACCTTTTCTTAAAATATTTATGTTGGCTATCCTTATGCTTAGTTGATGTGAGATCACTTCCTTTACATGTAGCATCTATTCAATTGTCTTTAAAGTGGGATGCCTGCTTCATTTCATAGAATATCATGGAAATTTTTTCCTTTGAAAATAATAATATTCTATTGTTTAATCATTATCTTATTTCAATTCTCATCTCAATAATAGTATGAAAGAATGATCTCCATTGAATAATCATTGTTTCTCTCTATCAAACTTTGTTATATATGATTTTTATATGAATTATGTCACTATTTTCCTTTCAACATGGGTGACTTCTTGCCTTATTGTGAAGATGCCCCTGATTCTTGTTTACTATACATAAAGGTTGTTGTTCTTTGATTAATTAGTCATTGATTATTTAATAATTCTGTAATGATATGAATCTTTAAAACAATAATTTTAGTGCCCATATTGGTTCTCTTTATGTAGTTCATAACATTTATCCTTAGTGTCAAAATGATGGTTGTCTTTTCCTCCCTTATGTTGCTTTTCTAAGGAACGATATATCGTTATCTTCTTATTGTACTTCTTCTACTATAATTTTAAAAAATAATGATATTTCCTCTTCATATGAAACATAGAGTTATATATTGTTTTAAAATAGAAGAGGTTTCTCTCCAATAGTAGATGGTTGTGTTTTTTCCTATGATCTCATGAAAATGATCATACTCAATGACTATGCAACATGATTATTCCATTATTATTTCGATAGCTCTGAGACTTGATGTTCTTTGTATAATACTTATTGTGCATAGCATCTCAATTTTGGAGATCACAACAAATCGTTATGTATTTCCTGTTCCTATAATAATATAGTTGTTTATGTCCTTCAAATAGTAATAATGACTTTTATATGGAAAAGTCTTATATGAATATACTTCTCATCATTTGTCTTTGGATATTTTTAATTTCCTCTAGTCTCCAAGTTCACTATTCCTTGTAATCATGGTATTTTAATCAGGAAGCAAATACATCTCCAATATACCAATTTTATAATCCTTCTCAGTGTGATTAATTCTCTTTTCGTAATCCTTTTTTATCTAAATGTATTTCTATTTATAGCTTTGAACTGATGCTACACGATCAAACCTTGAGAAAGTGTTCCACGTGATTTATTTTGATTGTTCCTTGAAAAATGGATTATCATGATATTCTATTTTTCTTAATCCATCATTTCTTATAATAGTGTAATTATACATATAACAATTAATTAGAGAGATTGATGTAAATGCTTATGCTATTGGCTACCTTTATGGTATCTGTTGTCCTCTTATTGAAATATTATTGTATTAAATCCATTAAGTAACAATGAATACTCAAGGTAACAAACCTTACTCTTATGCCTCCAGCTTCAATGAAGAGAATTTTTATTATCATCTTTGTAACTCTGTAGTTGTACTTATTCCTCCATGCTTCCCTCATACTATCATACAACTATACACTGTAGTCTTGAAAACATTCCTTTCATTGTACCTTGTAGATATATAACATTACATGCTACCTATGTTACAACAATATGGTCATTAGTCTTGTAAGATAATTTATCATTCCATGATATATTTTCATGCATGTCTCCAATTACAAGTTGTCATCATGTAACTATATATCTCATCGTATAGCATTATACTCCTATGATGTAAATAGACCTTAGTTTCAATGTCGATCAATACAATGGTTTCACAAATAAACTCTCACCTTCATTGTATTGAACAATCTAGTGCATTTTTTTGTAACCTTGCATTATTAAGGTCAGTATACCTATACATTTCAATGATGCCAATGTCTTTATTGTACTATGTTTTATCATCATGAAACCTCTCTTTATGATGGAATTTTATTCATCGTGCCATGATGACTGCATCAAGCATGTCTGATGATCTCATATAGAAAATATGTGTTATTTGTAATAGTAAACCATGATGATTTCTTGTTATAAATTATATGTATTTTATTGATGAAACTATCATGACATGTTTGATGTAGGGATGTAAAACTTCTCATGATCAATTTAATGTTCCATCAACAACATGCCCAGTTCAACCCTTATGGGGGCCCAATTTATCCCACATGCTGAAATATGAATGATATCAACCTAGAATATTAAATGATGATTATGATACCTTTATCTACATAATAAGAAAACTCATTAGATAAAAATATGAAGTTATGATTTATTCTTAAATCTAATTCCTTCAATCTAATTTGATGCATTTATATTAGTGAGCTATGCATGTACTAATGTCATCTAAATATAGAATTGACCCCGAGCTCTAACATCCCTTTTTACTCACCTTGCAGGTAATGCGATCATGTCAAAGAAGCTAGAGATGAAATGAAGATAAAACTTAGGATAATCAAACAACTGTGGGATTTGTCACTCATTAGGAAATGATGGGTCCCATTTCCTTATTTACATCTTATCTTTTTATGCATACATTAATTTTTTGAATGCATTTTTTAAAGTTACTCTCATAGCTTGTGTGGGATATGTATTCACTTATAATGAGTAAAAGAACTTTTAATGAAAAAATATGTGTAAGTTTTTGATGTAATACATTTACATAAACATGATATAATGCTCATTAATCATCATTTTTCGTTTCAATTAAAACCATTTTAATTTGAAACTAAATGTGCGCCTTAGATATTAGTTTTCAATACATAAGAAAATCTACCTAATTGGGATAATAACAAAAAATAGGTAATAATTAAAAAATATTTAATTTTGCTGCCAAAATAAGATAACAATTCTCATCCCATTTACACATTCCTTCTTCCTCATAAATTGAAAAACAAATATAAGGGTGATGGAAATATGAGCTCGCAAATCTTTTGACCCCACCTCTGAGGACCTCGCACAATTGTCATGTTCCAACATAATATCTGAAAATTAATTATCTAAAATAATCAAGTTGACAAACATTTACAAACTCATTCACCAATTAAAATTTAAAATAAAATACAAGCATATGCAAATAAAAGCATACAGTATTTCCAACCCCTTCTTGGATAGACTCTTTCGATATCACTACCAACATTTTATATTTTCCTAACTCTCTTGTACATCAATTAACTAAGACAACACCATTATCGATCCAAAAAAGGAAACAAATGTGAAGCATAAAAAATTTAAACTTATAGCTTTATTATTTTCCCTATTCCCAAAAGAAGTGGATAACATTGGATTTAGTGTATAATCAAGTACAAGCTCTATATTTTTCTTCTATATAAATACCCTCAAAAAATATTTGACTATAATTCTACACTACCTTTCCTATTTTGAACATCTAGCACTAAATAAGATACATCAACTCACAGTATTAGTCTTTCCTTCCCTTGTGAAATATCTAGATACAAACCCCTCTAACGTAGTACCAAATCTTATACCACTGCAATATACATAAGCTTAAATTTTGAAACACTTCCCACAAGATTTCCTTTCAATCAACACATATACATAAAGAGCATAGAACCACATCAAAACACATAGGAATTTAGAGATAATAATGATGCCAATATCCAGAAAATATTAGAACACACTCCAAACATAAACACCAAGTTTTAATCTAAAATGCCTTCACAACATATTATACAAACACCATATTATTTATATATGTACTCTTTCCATGGATACACCCCCATAGTCGAGTTCACTATCCAAAATAATTTATCATCACACAAAACCCATAAAAGAATTAATTAGATTTAATTAAACACACAAGAAATCACAACTAAGAAAGAAAAGAACAATTCAATAAATATCTTACCCAATATTATTCTTCACACTAACCTTACCCAATATAAAACCACATCCTCAATATAAATTGACAACATCCAATTTAAGTTGATACTAGTCAATTTTCATGCACAAAATGAGTGCACATATGACCCAAGCATCTGGGTACAAAATAATTATCTAATCTAGCTTGGACAGCCCTAGTTATTTGACCCCTTCAAATAACCAAAATATATCTATGCATAATCTTTCTCTACATGAAAATAAAAATCAATAAAAATCCAAAACAACTAGAAATAAAATCAAAACAAAGTCTTGTACCAGAATGCAGAACCACACATTCCAAACAATTTTACCTCTACCCACTAAAGGATATACAAAGATAAGGATAAAAAAAAAAAGTAAACACAAAAAATAAATTAACAAAATAATTCCTTTTAGCATTCAACCACCGATCCATAACTAATAACATTAAAAATACATAATTTATAACAGATCACCCAAAAGAATTGTTCTACCATTGATTAAGCATCTTTGAAGTGAGCATTTGTGTAACTAAAAGAAATAATAATAATTGAAAAAAAATACCAATCAATACAAAAACTAAAAGATGTGACTCAACGAAACAATCAAAGCTCAATTAATCTACACATCATTTTCAACTCTACACCATCTACCCCTTTCAAGTTACCCAGGAAAAAAATTATTATTGATTGTACGCACCTCTTAAGTAAATCTTACCTACCACACAAACAATTAAATTACAATTCATTTATGACTACACCAAACCTCTACCCCCCAACCATGAATAAATAATTCTTGACAACATGAGACAACATTTAGAAGACACACAATATACTAGTAACATAAAGACACAATTTTCTCACTCTGTCTACACTCTAATAACTTCTCAATTTTTTTCTACTAGAATTGGACAAATTTCCATGTACATGAGACCTTTTTTCAGTGTTAGAAAATTTTTCACAGTGAAAAGTTTAAACTAATAGCCGATCAATTAAAATATTTAGAATGCATGATGTGTAATGGAGAATCATTTACAAAAATATGTATATATAGACACACACACAAACACAAACACACACACACACACACACACAGATATATATATATGTATATATATATATATATATATATACATATATATATATATATATACATACATATATATATATATATATATACATATGTATATATATATATATGTATACATATATATATATATATATACATATCTATATATATATATATATATGTATATATATATAA
>BSBK01012275.1:0-97500 GCA_027943335.1 Chamaecyparis obtusa | reverse complement strand
AAGAGAAGCAGGGAGAGAGAGAGAGAGAGAGAGAGAGGGTTGAGAGTGAAGGTAATAAAGAGATCTAGGACCTAAGAGAAGTAGATAGAGAGAGAAGTTTGTGAGACAAGAGCCGAAAGAGGATAGGATAAGAGAAGCAGGGAGAGTGAGAGAGAGAGAGAGGAAGAGAGAGAGAGAGAGAGAGAGAGAGAGAGAGGAGAGAGAGGAGAGAGAGAGAGATGTGGGAAGATAGAGAGATAGGGAGAGGCAGAGGGAGAGGGATGAGATAGAAGGTAAGAAAGAGAGGGTAAGAACGTGGACAGAGAAGAGATAGAGCGTGGGGAGGGAAGATAGAGAGATAGGGAGAGGTAGAGGGAGAGGGATGAAGTGAAGGTAAGAAATAGATAAACTAGGGTAAGAGAAGTATAGAGAGAGAAAGTAGAGTGAGGAGATAGAGAGATAGGGAGAGGTAGAGGGAGAGGGATGAAGTGAAGGTAAGAGAGAGAGAGAGAGAGAGGTGACAGAGAGAGATTTTGGATGACACAATTTATGGTTTGAGGTGCTTCTAATGTATTAAATGAGGGTTCCTAATGTTTTTTAGATCTTATTATGGCTCTTTAGCACCTATTAAGAACCATAAGAAAATACTGCAATCAATTAATACCTCTTAGGACACACTTGAGGATCTAATGTGTCCTAACAGGCCGTAATGTTGTCTAAGGGTTTTGTAGTGGATCATGAGAGTTCTAACATGTTCTAAGGGACAATAATGGGTCGTAATAGACCATTTAGAGGCAATTAAAACCACTATGGAATCATTAGGACACATTAGAATGGGTCCTAATGGTTCTTTACAGCCTAATTATGCTTGACATAGGGCACACGCCCTATTTGGCGTGCGCCCTATTTCAAGCATAGATTCAAATAGGGGGCACGCCAAATAGGGCGTGCGCCCTACTTGAAGGCTTGTATTTTACCAAGCCTAAGGCTTGGATTTGCTTTGGAGATCCAACCCAAAGGCTTGGATGTATAAGCCATGAGTTTGACGTGAATTCGAAAGAAACATTAGAAAAAAACCTTCACTTTTTGTGTGTGCTCTCCGTCTAGTTTACACGTGATTCGATAATGAAAAAATCAGACAATGTGAGATTATTGGTCTCTAAGTTAGCTATCTAAACATATAATTTATTTCCAAAAATGATAATTTTAAGCCTAGCAACATTAATTTCCATTGAATGTATGTCAATTTTTTATCAAAAACCAATGTGTAGTATTTTGGGGTATAGATTTTGCTTTTTGTCAAAATTTGCAAAAACTTAGCTTTTTAGAAACTAGACTCCATTCTACACACTTTAAAAAAAAAAAATTGATTTTTGACTAATTTTGAATGATTTCTAGGGGGAGCACGCCAAATTTCATTTGTTTTGGGATGTCTGAGTTCAAAAAGTTGTAGAAATTCATACATTCATAAAAAAATTAGCCAGAAAAATCTGGGGTAAACTACGTGGTGTTAGCTAACTTCTCACCGGAGCGATTAAATAATTTCAAAAAATAAGTTAACATTTTAGGGGGAGCACAACAGGCGCTATGTTATTTTTTTCACAAAAAATAGTACCACTTTTTGTGCTCCCCCTAGTTGAAGGCCTTAATCTTCACCATTTTTCAAATAAATTAGTAGTTTAGAAACTAGATTCAGAGTACTACAACTCTTGTTCTTGTTGTGTTTTAAAATTTTGAGTCAAACTATCTTCAATTTGTTATTGAAGTTCAGAGTTTGCTGATTTCAGGAAAAAAGTGGCATCTTAAACCCCCTTTTTGGTACCCCATCTTTGTGCACATACCCATATGTTGACTGGACTCTTTTTCTACAAACTCTTTGAACTTTTGAAACAAAACAAACCACCTTTTGATTTCTGATGAAGGAAATATATCCACATTTTATGACTGAGATCATCAACAAAAAGTAAAAAATACCCGAACTTAGTTACCGAAGGAGTAGCAATGGGTCCACAAATATCATCATGGATCAGTTGTAAGACCTTAAAAGCTCTCCAAGGGTCACTGTTTGAAAAGAGAGTGCAATGTTGCTTCCCAACTTGACATGCTCCGCAAACTCCAAGGTTCTGGGTATGAATCTCTGGAAGTCCAATGACAAGATCTTCCCAAACCAGTTGAGAAAGATAGTTCACATTTAAGTGCCCATACCACTAATGCCAGAGTGTGCTAACAAAGGAGTGTTTCATTGCCATAGCAAGCTCTTGAGAATCACCAGATTCAACAAGTCTGAATAGACCATGATCCTCAAGACCCACGAAAACAATAGACTGAGTCTCCCGATCAATGATATTTCATTGATGTGAATTGAAGGTGATGTCTAGTTGAGGAGAATGTCTCAGAATTTGACCAACTTAGAGAAGGTTGAGTTCCATTCCTAGAACATAGTATACATTGAGAAAAATCATTTTCCTCCCTCCAGATTGAATCTATATACTGCCCTTTCCGACAATGGTGTACTCTTCCTCTCCTCCAAGAATAACTGAATTTGAGAATGGCTAAAAATATGTGAACCAATTTCGACAATGAGTGAAGTGGTAGGAGGCACCTAAATCAATATATCAGGCAAAAGATTTCACATGATCTGCAAATATTTTAGCCACGAAGGCGTAAAAGGTAGACTCACTCCGCTCAATGTGCTCCACTATATGTGCCTTAGGCTATGAACCAAATTGCTTGGTTTGTGCTGCTAAGCCTTTACGACACTCCAACTTCATATGACCATATTTATGGTAGTAGTTGCATTGACTATTTTTCTTCTTTAGGCCTTCTGATGACTAAGCCAAAGGATTTTGTTGAGAAGATTGAGAGTTTCCTTTATCCTTATGAAAGGAGTTGGCTGAGAAAGCTTGTTCGTTGGAAGATAAATTGGTACCATTGCCGAATTATCGTTTCCATCGATCTTGCTGTAAAAGCATTATGCAGAAATCTGAAAATGTCATGTTAGCATGAGTGGAAGCAATGTTGAGAGTCTCAAAAAAGTGCTCATAGGAAGACAAAAGACTTTTCAGAGTGATCACCACCATGTCTTCTTCCACTTTGCATCCAATTGCTTCTAATTGATCTCGAATGACCTTGATTTTATTGAGATGATCTTGTAGGGACACTTGTTCAACCATCATGATTGTGAAGAGCATATTCTCTAAGAAGAACACACGCCTCTTATCAGAGGTTTCATGCAAACCTTTAAGACGTATCTAAATTTTAGGAGTTGATTTTCTAGAAGGAACCTACCGTTGATGATCATCAGTGACCAAATGTTTGATGAGCATAATAACTTCTCAATTTTCCTCATCAAATTTGCCTTCCTCCTTGCCTTCATCTTTAGGACGATTAGTTTTACCCAAAACATTTTTGTCAAGACATCTCTATAAAATGATCGTCATCATATGCTGCTTCCAAGTATTGTAGTTTTTGTCATTGCATTTCTGACTCCCTCCCCTAAGCATAATATTCGTCAAAGATGCCATTGCATAATACTAAGGTCAAAGGTGGTTGACCGAATGTTGACACAAATATAAAGGTAGAATATGATCAATGTGTGAAAATTGTGTTGTGAATAAGATTGAGGCAGAAAACAAGTACTGATTTTGAGGTTCAACAAAAAAATCCGGGCATGGATCCCAATGCAAAAATTTTAGACCTGAAAAATTTTGAGAGAAACCTAGAAAACCTCTCAGATTACCCACCAAGAATTTGAAATTAGAATTTGAATCCCGACTAAAAAAACAAAGGGTATTGAAGAAACCCTAGTTGGTGGTGAAGAAGGTTTGTAGAAAAGTAGAATATCAAAAGTCGCTACAAAAAATGAAGCCCTAGCCACGGATCAAGACAAGAAAAACCCTTCATGTGCCAAAAATGACCTTTGTGGTGGTTGTAAGTTGCAGAAAAAACTTTTGTTTCTTGACAAACATGTTACAAAAAAGAACGGGCTTGTGAATTGAGAAAATGAGCTTATCGATGATAAAGAAGCACGTTTGAAGAAGAAAGGATCACTATTCTGGTCGTGCATTCTTAGAAAGGGAAGACATGGGTTAGTAGGTCGCAGAAAATAGGACAGCAAATGACACAAAATACAATTGTGTTTTCAGCCTTAAAGAACGGTCGGTATGAACAAAAAATGACCACAAAATGGTCGTTTTATCTTGAAAAACATTGATGCTTGCAAAAAATGACCATAAAAATGGTCAGAAAACAAACTTTCATGAATTTGCAAGAAAAAGAACGCGAAGACATGTTTTTCAAATCTAGAAATATCCACACAATCACAGGCCAAAAATGTGTCTGAAAACCCTAGACGGGTTTTGGAGAATAAATTGGAATAATTTCAAATTTTTTTCACTAATATCAAATTAGGATTAAATTTTTTTTGAAAAATATTCTCTTGTGCTCTGATACAATATTACATAGGTATTGGTATAAACTTGAATGAATTAAAGAATGAGCAAGATGCTCATTTATAGTTTACAAAGATGATGTTTCTATTACAAAACAATCATTGTTAGTAGAAACATTATAATAATGAAAGAATATTTACAATATTAGAAACATTATAATATTTACAAGATTTACAATATTGACCATCAAAATAATAATAATAAACATGATATTACGAAGATATTATTCTAGTATGTCTTGCCACCCATGAATTAAAATGTCTGATGATGTCCACACCACAACACATCCTCATCCTCCAGCAGTTTCACATAAAGAATAAAGGCATCCTTATTGGGACTAAGTACATGAGTATATCCCAAAGTAAAAATTTGAGCACCACTAGATGATGGTCTTATAGTGTATAGGGGATAACTTTAATGCTAGACCCTCTCTCATCCTTCTCAAATTTAAAAGTGTTCTTGTAACATAAAACCTATCTAGTCGGGAGTAAATTCTCTTGGAACCTTGCTGGTAGTTACACCAAGTGAACCAAATGCTTGGTAAATCATGCTTCCTACAAGCTAATGGATCAAAAAGATTGAACTTATTCAGCATCTTAAACCAATAGAAGCTTTCTTCTCCTTTCCGCTCAAATTTTCTACCTCCAAGTTTGTCTTGTGGCCTCTCAACCATGTTAAAATCTCCACCAACAATCCAAGGAATATCTTCAAGTTGAAACATCCATTTCCACAATTCTATTATTTCTCTATAGTCATTAGGAGCATAAAGAGAGAAAATACCAATCTCTTGATCCTTAACCTTGAGAATCACCTGCACCCCTCTACTGCAAGGAGAGGACCCCCACCTAGAAATAACAGCCTTCCATCTAGGACTCACCAGGATGAAAGCCCCTTCTTTCCCCTTACAGTGGTTGATAATGAAGAATTCTGAGTCCCTCCAAATGCATCTCAAATTGATTTTCAAATTGAAAGCCACTGCCTTCACTTCTTGAAGGAGCAGAATGTCAATGTTGTTGTTCATATTCAGAAATCTTTTTACATTATACTTTCTATTGGGAGATTCTAACACCCTCACGTTCTGTGATGTGCATTTTAACTCCATATGGTTAATGGGGTTGTATCCATTGAGGTTCAAAAGTTCTTATAGCACTTGGGTGGAGCACCCTTAGGGAGTTGATTATCTTGCCTAGAGATGGTAGAGCCACATGGCCTATCTCTCTTCCTTTTGATTTTAATATTTTTAATGTTATTAAAAAAATTAATAATTTTTTTTCTTCTAGCAGCTCTCGACTATCTTTTCTTTGACTATTAATAATGTTATAATATAATATAAAAATAAATATAAATAATAGTAGTACAAAATTAATATATAATAATAAAACTATAAAAAATAATATTAATAATAGTAAATTTGTCCAAGTTACATATCAAAATATTTAGATGGTACACTATAGTCCAAGTTACATTTTGAAATATTTAGATGCTATACTATAGTTGAGCAAAAATATTTGATGACTGAGAGTTCCTCTTGGCCAAGCATATGTGGGTATAAAAATTGGAATGATCATTCTTCCTACATAAGGCTATTGTTTGGAATTATAGAACTATTCGTATTCATGAGAATCTCCAGTTGCTAATATTAGGAGTAGCTTGGAGAAATACGACATATGATGAAACTTTTAAAATTTATCATTTCAGTGATAAATATCATGGGCTACACAGCAAAAAATTTGTCACGGTAGAAAGAAAATTGGCAAAATTTGTCGGCACAAACTACTTCTGAACCCACAAAGAGATTTAAGAACCCTTGGCAAACTTCTTCCAAATTGAACCCACATTTGGGCCGGTATGAATTGAACCAAGACCCTAGGCTTTAATGGACGAACTTGGAAAAATAGAAAAATCCATATGCAAGTTCAATTCAAGATTTAAATCCCAATCTTTGAAGAGTTATTTATCACAAAAAATATTTTAAGTTCTTCAAACTTGCATTTCAAATTTAATTCGTGAGTTTTGATCCAAGGTTTTTTTTTCTTCATAGTAATGGAGAAAGGGAGATTTTTCTAATCAAGTCATTCAAGACAATGAGGAAAGATAAGATTCCCACTTTAGGAAGGAATTCAAGATCAAGTTGTACAAGGAAATCGATTACTCTACAAATAAAGGATGCCACAATGACCTTGGATTTCCCTTGGAAATTCAACATCAACATGAAGGACTCAATTACTACAAAAAGGTCAAGATCAAGTCATCCAATGAGAAGAATTCAAAAAATGAGGGATTACTGTGAAGACAAAGATCAACAATTTCAAAGATGAAGATGGAAGTCACAAGAATTAGATAATTTTAGAAGAGGTAATCAAAGTTAGAGAAGACTTCTTTGTGATGAAGTATGAAAGTTTACAAGATATGCAACCTGAGGTGGCCCCTACTCATCTTCAACCAATCAAATAATTTAAGGTCAACATGTCCAAGTTCATCAAACTTGACTCATCAACTACTAGACATGTGGAAGGCATTTAATGCAATAGTACAATCGATTTCCTCATTGGCACATCCTTAAAAGGATACGTACTTAAGGACTTTTTTAATTCTTAGATGATATTAAATGTTTGAAGGTGATAGTTGTAACTACTCCAATCAGGGTTTTCTTTGAATTATCTTGGTCATTGATTTATAGTCAATCTAGGCCTTGAATTTGTAATTGAGAAGTCTATATAAGGCTTGGCCTTCTCATTTGTAATGTTAGTAGATTGTAGAGGAGATATTGGGGGTAAGCAAGTAGGAGGAGATCAGAATTTGTTGCCAAGACTATTTCAAAATTATATACAATTTTCATGGAAGATATGGTGGATCTTTGTGCATGAGTTTCTATATTTTGCAGGGCTTTTACCTCTCAAAGTTTTAGTTAAAGCTCATTGATTTGAATGGAGAAATGTGGAGATATGTGATGAATTCATTGGTTCATAGCATTTGTAGTTTTTGATTGCAAATTACAGTGTATGGTTAGTTTGAACCTCATTTTGGCCATAGTTTGATTGTGGATGTTTTTTTGGATTGCGCTAGTATTGGGTATTTGGATGGATTATTTACAATATAAAATCTTTCACTACCTTAGAAGATTGCATTTCTATGGCATTGTGAGCTATCTCTATTTAAGTAGACAATAGTTCCATAAAGAATTTGTCTATCCAAGCATTATCCATTTCCATCATTGCCCTTAGGTTTAGATTAGTTATCTCTAAACTCTTATCCTTTTTATCCTTTTTTTGAAGTTAAAATCAGTTTAGTACTTAAGTTCTAGTTTCTTTAAGGGAAACCAACAATATCACATCATTTCATTGAGTTTTTATCAATCATAAAGTCACATGTTTTCTTTGTAAACCTTGGTGTTGCCTTAATTGATCACATTGTTTAACACTAATTTTATTGTTTGAGCTAACATTTCTTTGGTAGATTTTGTCCAACAATTAACATGCTTATCACTGCTCCATATTTCAAAGGCTTTGAGTATTTACTTGAAAGTTTCATGAGCCTTTTCAAAAAGTGTGTTTTGCGTGGGTTGGTGATGAAACAACATTTATCCTTCTAGATGGACATGAGGCCACTAATTGCTATGCTTTTCCTAACATTTTCTTTTGTGGCTTGCACTGGTGCACTCTCTTGCCACATGGCAAGGAGAAATGGAGAAATTTTCTGCGAACTTTACTAATATTTTCCATGTTAGGGCCAACATCACAATTTTTTTTGAAAATGTTCTCCCTATTGCGCTCATGTGCTGGAATGACACGTGGTATATAAATTTTGCAATATCTTATTAGTTTCTTCTTGCCCGCTCTGCCATTTGCAATGACCATTATTAGACCCTCAAACTAGGTACTGGAAAAACCAATCAAATTTGATTGTGGGAAGCTTAAAATTGACTAAAATGCTTACTTAGAAATGATGAACTTGATCTCAAAGCCATCATTCTACATTACAATCACTAGATATCAAGATATTAACTCTCAAAATAGGCCACTTAGAAAATCTTTTGCAAGGGTGTATTTGAATGTCAATCAAATTTCTATCAAAATCACTTCAAACTCCTTCAAAATTTGAAGGTACCAACTCCTCCAATGTTGGATATTGTCATAGAGATGAGGTTACAACAACACATGACATTGGAGGCATTTCTTACACCATCAAGGAAATTCATCACATTCTTACGGATTCACTTAGAGTTGGATAGTTCGCATTAATGACATGATGAGAGACATCTATCACATCCATTTTGAATGTGATAGTGTGATGACTTGGGATCCAAGAATTCACATGATGGATGGAGTGCTTCTTAGGTTGTTGTAGATTGATGATAGTTATGTTAGTGACACAATGGATTGGTGGAACCATATCTCTGAGATTGATACGGGATCTTGGTATTCAAACTAGCATATAGGCACAAATAACATTTGGTGTTGGTGGTATGGTGAGATACATCTATCTCCTCACTTTCAGCATGAGGGGTAGAATGGTTTGGGATCTTGGCATTGGTATGTTTGGTATGGTACTTCATTGGGATCATGATGCATCATTTCACAATTTGAGGTATAGTGATGTTTTTATTAGAGTAGAGCAGTGGAAGTTTAAAGGAGATGTATAAGGGAAGACATGCTGAGGTTGTTGATTAATTTGAGATCTAGGTATTGATTGGTGTATTTGGAGTCATTGTAGAGTTGACACATGTAATTTCTTGAGGACAAGTAATCTTGGAGAATAATACTACAATACAATTTATCATATGTCGACTGGGATGAATCCCTTTAAAGCATTGTACGACTATGTTGCAACTTTGTTTGTGGTTGTGATCCTCACTGATAGTAGAGTACCTACTACTAAGGACCTAATTCAGCAAAGCAATGATATTTTGGAAGCCCTCAAAGAGAACTTACGACAAGCCCAAAGTCATTAGAAGTTATATGCAGATAGACATCGAACAGAAAGAGAATTTGAATAGGGTGATATGGTGTTTCATAGGTCACAGCCTTTTAGACATCATCTATGAAGGGAAGCTGAAAAGAGAAGCTAAAACCATGCTTTTATGGTCCTTCTTTGGTGACTAAAAAAGTGGGATAGGTTGTTTATGAGTTGGAATTACCTCCCGATTGTAAGATTCACAATACTTTTCATGTTTCATGCTTAAAGAAAGCCCTTGGATAGCAGATCAACCTTTCCATGAAGCTCCCTCCGCTAGACTATGAAGTAAAATTGATCCTTGAACCTGAATCTGTTCTGGATATAGGGGAGAAGAGATTATGTAACAAGCTATTCCAGGATGCTTAATCAAGTGGAATGGACTATCGCTAGAAGATGCAACTTGGGAAGGAATTAAAATCTTTGAATACTGCGACCTAAAATTGCTCGAGGTCAAGCAATTAGAGGACGAGAGGACTGTGATGAACCTGTGAAATTGAGACCACTTGGCCTAGACAACAATGTTGGCTGCCAACTATGCAAATCTTGTCTTCTCGCAGAAATATTAGAGAGATCAGATCGTTGCCAACTGTGCAAATTTTGTTTTCTTACAGAAAGATCAATGAAAAATCAAATTGTTGCCAACTGTGCAAGTTTTGTCTTGCAAAAAATCAGATATTGTTTTGTTTTGTATCTTTTACCAACTTCTAGAAAGGGGCCAAATCAGATTTTTTACTTGCCTTGCACTGCAAGTTGCTAAACCGCCCCAAGTAGGTATATATAGAAGACTCTGCTATGTTTTTTTGTTATGCTGAATATTATTTTTGTTGTTGAGCACGTCTGGGCGAAGGACAAAACCCCCACGAATCACCTTTGCAGTTGTAGTTCAAACTCTATACCGAGTTCTATGAAATTTGTAGGCTCAAGCTGCTGCTGTTAAGAGAGTATGTTCTGTAAGCTCTATTGCTGCTGTTAAGAAATATATGTCATTCTTCTATGAATAAATGGGTTTCAGAATTTGTAGCTTATAGTGAATTTGTGTAAGCATTGTTGAATGTTTGAATGATCTATAAGAATTTTGGAGTTCAGTTTAAGTGAATGTTTCTTTTATTGAATCTCTATTGTTTAAGCAGTTTGTTTTTGAATTTTATAGTTTAAGAAAAGAAGTGATTCAGATCATACTGACCTTAAGGTCTTTATAGGGATGCTTCCCTGTGTTACACTGAATAAAAGTTGCACCTTCACTTGCCTCTCTCAATCAATTGCCTTAGAAAACATTCCCCCTTTAAGGGATATTACAATGACATTAATTAGTGGTATGCTTTTGGCATCCTTCCATTCTTCAAAGATGATGGAAACTCATGTTTTGGGTCAAGTATTCCTTGATTACTCTCAATGATCTCACGTTTTGGTTCAAGTACCCTTGATTACTCTCAATGATGCCGTTATAAAACCTTTTTTGCTGGCCAATATGGTGGTGCATACCTTTTCCTACCCAGGACTAATGTAATCAACTGGTGCATTGGTAATTGCCATAATGATATCTTGACAATATGGCGGTCTAACATGGTTGAAAGGAAGCTCATTTCTATAAATGAAACTTGCAATTTTCTCATTTGGAGCCTTTGATGCCTCATTTTTGAAGGCCTTCTCCAATGGTCCCAATTTATAAAAATGAAAAGGAGTATTCTCTTCTCAGGAAGATGATGGTGGCATGAAAATGATGTAAGCGAGCTAATTGCATTAATCTACTAGGCAGTTTTTCGCCATCTTTTCTTTAAAGAGGATGTGTAATTTCCTTTGCTTTGCTACTTGCCATGTTGGTGTCCTCTTTGTCTTTTGACGTATCCCGTTATTTGTTGCATTGGAAACTCTTTTTCATTTGGCCTTGGAAAACTCTTATTCTTAAGTTTTGTGAACACTTGTAAAATTCCAAGTAGAAACTTGTGATTATTGAGTGGTGGCAAAGGGATATTAGTGAGCTATCAATGAGAAATGAGAGTTTGGGTTATAACAAATTATTTTATTCATTTTAAGAATCTAGATAATGATACCTTGATGAGATACGACTAACACAATGAAAGAGTTATCTTGCCTTAACGATCAATATATCAACAAAATCCATTGAAACATCATCTTTGATTCTTAATTTCTTTTAGAAAATAAGTTGCTTGAATGTTAAATATCATAGAAGCATAAATCGTTTTGGGAAAAAATCGACAAACCATAAGAGTAGGATTTTTTTTTAAAAATCGGGAAAAAATTGAGAAAAAAATGAATTTACAAAAAATATAAAAAATTGAAAAAAAAGAGTCAAAAATTACTTTTTTTAAAAATGAAAGGACATTTCCACAACATAAATATATTGAGAGCAAATAAAATATAGAATTCAACCATCAATTGTAGAAAACAATTTTTCATCGTTTAAATTTAAATGGAGGTGGATTTTACCTATAGATAAAATAAAATGCAACAACAATTCAATTAAGATGTGCCATTTATTTCCTACATCATTGTAGCAACAATTCAATTCAAATGTGCAGCTATATGGTGCTCCCAAGGACTTCGAAACAAACTTTAAACAGGAAACTAACAAGCTCAGCCTCTAAAGAGAAGTAAAGGCCATGAAATTGAAGTCAAAAGTAAATTATGCAAGACTAAACAAAAACAATCAAGCTTTACATTGAAGTGATTTGTTTGAAGAAGAAATGCAAAAAGGATTAAGACAACTAGAGAAACAAATTGAATGTGAATAAGAAATGCAAAAATGCTAAGGCTAATTGCTCACCACCTACGGAGGCCGACATACTCATTCTCCTTCCACATATACATAGCCTGAGCAAGCTGATTTTCTCAGCTCTCTCTAATAATCATATATATATCTCTATACAAATAATGTTTCCAGCCTCGAGACACTAAAACTTTGAAGTGAACTTAAGTCAATTTCTACTTATCTGAATTCTAATTTGAATAAAATGATACATTTATTTAAATAGACAAACAAGGTCCAACTATCTTAAACCACAAATTCATAAAGGAATACTTCAAAACTTCATTGAATTGAAAGATTTGAGCCATCTAATATAATATTTATTGATTGTACGTAAGCCATGCACAATTATAACTTATGGTGATTTTGCCTGTCTTTACTAGAAAAATGTGAAGAGTATTTCCTAGTTCTTTTCTCAAATTGTACTCTTATTTTTTAGATCTTCTAGTAGTGTATAATCTAGATTCAGATCTCTATTATAGAATACAAAAGACTTTGTTTCGTAAGGGAACAACTTCCTTCAAAATGGATCTAGAAAAAATTAGTAGATTCCCAAAAGACTATTCTAAGTTTGTTAGGAAAACATGCATAAAATGAAGTTTGTTTGTGTAGCTATGCACTTTCCCAAGCTAGAAGATGACAAGGATTAGAGGAAATATACATATGGAAGTGTTCTACTAATTGGAGAAGGTGGGACGACGACAAAGAAGAAATAAACATTTATATACACGAAGGAGAGGTGATGTCAAACAATCAACAAATAGATAAATGATAGCATCTTCCCCTTACAAATAAACAATAGCATTTCCAATTAATCTATAAACAATATAAACATAATACCTAGAAATGGCGATGAAAATGATGACACAAGGCAAATGGAAATGATGTTTTCTTCTTGCTTCGCATGGCTCCCAGCATGTAGAATCAATTGCAGAGAGTTTTCTTCTTGCTTCTCACAACTCACGTTGCTCAGACTCGTCATCTCTAACTATAAGTTTGCGTGGCGTTGATAAATAAGAAAAAAGGGGGTGTTTTTTGGTGCCGTTTAGGGTTTTCCTAGCACCAGCAATCTGTGCCCTTTTTATTAGCAATTAATCATGATTTAAACATGATTTTTTTACCAAGTAAATGTGATTTTTTGCGAAAAAAATTATTGACCATAGTTGACTGATTTTAGCAGATTTTTTGGGGGAAAAATCAGCAAGTTCTGAGATTCAGGATTAATAGAAATTTTTTTTTTCAGATTTTCGCTACTATGTTAAATATCACTGAAATTGGAGTTACAGCGTCTCATCAATTACATTCCTTTTAAGAAACTATGGGAACAATTATTTTATAAGAGATGACTGAATCTTATTACGTGTAGATGTAGTATCTACAAGAGGAAGTACAGAAAACATAGGACTGCTGTAAAAAGGCACGAAGAAGTTTTGTGAACACTTTGTAAGTTTGTATATTACCACACATCTAACAGTCAACTATTAAAGGCTGATGATATTAACTAGACTCAAACAAATTCACCGAGACACGTAGGCCAAAAATCTTTTGCCAAATTCTAATAACAGCTACACCATCAATGGTTTAGGGCCTTTACATTTAACCTTGCATTAGACGTGCCTGGAGTGGCAGTGAGTTTTTATGGAAGAAGGCCAGGTATAAGCTTGTGATTATTAAGTGCTAGCAAAGGGATATGAGTGAACTCTCAGTGAGTAATGAGGTTTTGGGGGTCTAACAAATCGCAATTTCTTTTTCTTGAGTAAGTAGATTTAGTGAGCAGGTATTAAGCAATCATGTCCAGATGCCGAACTATGGACTCAACCATAATGCATGCGATTGGGTTGATCTTACTGAAATGGAGTATAGAAACCTGAATATGATTGATAATATTCACAATTGTTATTTGATTACATAATGGAAAAATATGACCGTATATCTGCACATGGTTCTGCAATGGATGATATAGTTAGAATTTGTTTAGTACAAAACAGGTAAATGGGAGGGCTGTTGGTGCCAGATAACTTTATTAAAGTTCACATCATTTTTATTCTCATAGATTGTACTCATTATTTATGGATGTTAAGAGGTCAACACAATTTCTCATTGAATATCATGAGCAATTCATGTTCAATAAGGTTCCGGGTGAGGTTTATGAAGAGGATACAATGGCCGAATGATTGGTTTCCTGCACCATTAACAATTTGAAGAAAGGAGGCGATTTTGTAGTAACGAGGAAGAGAAGCAGAAGAATTTGTAAAGCAGGCTAGAGTTCTAAAAAATTGATAAATTTGTTACATGTTATTGGATTGTTTTGTAATAATAGTTTTTGAGATCTAATACACCCTTAGCAGCATGTAAGTGAAATGCATGGAATTGATTGTTTGAATTAAAACTGTAATGGAACTGCCTTTTGCGTACATAGAAATCTACGGTACAGAATTATTGAACACGAACTGCATTTCATGTGAAAAAAATATATTTCTCTTCCTTTTGCGTTAAGACATGAACCCGTTAATTTTAATCTTTATTTTGTCTATATATATATATATATATATATATATATAATAAGAGAGTGAAAATAACTATTTAAATATTAAAAGCCAAACATGGAAAATAATGTGAAGATAGTCATTGTTCGAGTAGGAAAAAGAAATATTTATCAAATTTATTATTATTGTTATTTTTATGTAAAAGGCTTTAGGTGTATAGTTTATATTATATATGTATAGTATTTAATACAAAATGGAGCTAGTACCCATCATCCTTGATGCCAAATTAAGAAGAAACATGACAGCTAAGTGACAAGAAAAGTATAATGAAGTGTTAGTATGCCGCAATATTTGAGGAAGATAAATTATTAGCATGTCATGTCAGATTTGCATTTTTGAGTTGTGGCTATACAGTTAATTGATTGTGAAATTGGATGAGACATGTTTGTAATATTATAGTGCATCTATTCAAGGTGATGGAAGTGATCTGAAAGTTTGTCCCAAAAAGTTGGTCTAGTTTCCCAACTTGTGAGCTTGCTCCGACAATCTTGTTCACTCCACATTAATTAATATATAGGAATGACATTTTGTTATTTGAATGGAGAATATGGCTACATATGTTCTATCAATATCTAGTGTTTCCATAATTATGGTGTATTGGAACATAATATTGCTTCACTAGCTTGGTTATAGCTTGTGTTTGTATTCTGGAGTGATGTGGCATGCATTTAGTGTATGCACTATTAGGGATCAAGAGTGAACGTTCCTTGAGATTGTATTGATCCTTCATAGGATCCACATGACATGTTTCCTTCTCTGGAACTGTGTGAGATTCTTAGGACAAACCTTGTAAATGTTTGATATGGCTAACTTGAAGATGTGTTGTAACATGTATATATACTCTGAAGATTGCCTAGGGATGACCATTGGGACTAGTAAGGCCACATTGGGATGTGCACGAGTTCCATCTTCTAGCAAATTGTGTGAGCTATTGGACTTGACATACTTCACGTTTGATTTAGGACTTATGTTGGAGGTAAGAATTGTAGTAGTAATCTTTATTATAGGTTGACCTATGCTTGTAATTGTAATTGTGATGTATAGATAAGGGACTATAAGATTTGTCCCAAGTGTGTATGTTGTGTGTGATTGTAATATGGTACTTTTGACGATACATGATCATATCATGCAAATTTGGAGAATGATGGTGTGTGAAGCATCTTGATGTAGAGTGCCATCATCCAAATATCACAGTATATGAAATGCCACACCCCACCAGAGCACCCTTGAAAATAAGACACAAAATGGTTCTCAACAATTTTTTGTTGTTGATGTAAGCACAATTAACTATGCTGATAACATGAATGCACCATCAATGCATACACAATGCAAACATACAACATCATCAAACATAAATATCAAATGCAAAATAAACATGATCATCATGAACCAACAAGGTGGACATACTAGTGTTTCCAAGGGTCCTAAGGCTGCCACGTAACAACCACTCAACAAGGACTTACGAGAGCACTTGGACAACATTCACAAGGCTCTTAAAATGCATAGTATGCACTAAGGCCAATTGGCATCATAAGTAGACATAAGCACTACAACACTATGACCATACAAAAATTGGTTTGAAGATCCGATCAACCAATGCATTAGATGAGGTCAAAGATCAACTGTGATACCATGAAAATGACCACACGAGTAATGGGTATCCAAATCACTAACCCAAATATGCACAACACTTGAAGAACTATATTCAATCATAGATGCGTAGCTCTACATTTGATAAATGCACAAAAATAGGTCATGGATGCACATGTATCAACTTTAGGGCTGACAGTGTAAATTTTAACACACATGGGTAGAAGCAGAGAATGGATGCCCAACAAGAATGGACATATCCATGATTTTAAGGCACATATCCACCATTTCACAACTAGGGCCAAAAACTTGAAAATAGAGATGGTTTTAGGGTCCACACACTTGAATTAGGTCAATGTAGGGTCATATAACCAAGGATGTTAGAGGCATACAATGGGATCTCAAACACGTCCAACGAAGTCAATGCACCATGATTAAGCTATCATATAGGTAGATCCATTACAAATAGCCTCTACAATTACGTTAACTTACACCATGATCAATTAAGCACCCCACAACACTTATCTAACTTGACAAGTTACCATCTTAAGGATATGAATGCATCCATGAAAAACATCATACCATGAAATCAAACCATAATGGGTTACAAAGCCCAATGCCTTAAGTATAAACACACATTCTATGCTAGAACCAAAATGCATGATCAAAGCAACACAAGTCATGAGATAAAGAGAGTTCAACATGTAATTCTAAAATGAATCAATGACTCTAACCCAAGATAAAGGATTAAACAAGTTCTCTATAAGTAGACATACATTACTTACCATCATGATAATAACAATGTTCCATTCCACAAATACACTATCTCTACATGAGCATACGTTCACCCTATCTCATAACATAAGTACATGAGAAAATACAAGGAGGATAATAATGTCATGGTTGAGTTTGCATATAAACTGGGATTGATCGACACTTGTACTCCAGTCCCCATTGATGGTTGGCCCAAGAACCCAACCATGAGGAACCTTCAAGCCCTCTCCCACCGTGCTCCAAAGATAACCATATGGCCCAAGCACACACACACCACCAAGAAAGAAATAAGACTTAAAAACACACAAGGCACCAACTCACATCCAAGCACAAGGGATGCACGACATGAGAGATCAAGAACACATCTCAAGCAAGAAGAGCAAAGGGAACCTAATCACCCAAGGCTAGCATGCGCATACAATAGGGAAACCATTCATCACAAGTCCATCATGGGAATACTATCAAGCCACCAAAAATGCACACAATTCATAGAACCATCCACAAAAGAAATCAAGGCATAATACAACATCCTCAGCACTACAATTATATCCATATTACATAGCACAATGTTGGTATTACTCATGACATACACTCCAGTGGTCTACAACCAAGAGTGTGGATCCATTTGAGTCCCATATACTACTCATATGACATCTTAGGATTGTGCATAAGCGCCATCAACTTACATAAGACCACACACACATGTTACTATGGAATCTTACAATGCAACCACTTATCCAAAACCATATCTCAAAATACGTTTCCTAGAAATTGCTATTGACATGATCACCATCGTAAACCAAGGAGACCATAAAACATGTCATTGTTATACCAATTATAATATACATTAGGATTATATCAAGGAACCCATAAAAAAATAATATGAGGTCTTACATCAATGCATTCTAACATACAAATGGATGCATACCTGGAACCAGTTGGACACAAGCCACAAAGTGGTAAACACCATAAAATCAAAATCTCCAAAAATAAATTATCAAGCGAATCCATCTCAAGGCAATCACAAATTTTATCCATAGAATGAATAACAACATACATCCACAATCTATTTCCCATTCAAAACCATTTAAAGATGAAATTAGCTCAAATTCGGGTGATTGCAAGTCAACATGCCAAATTCACTAAATTTAAAACTCCATCAAACGAAAATCTAGGAAACCATTGATCCTCAATGGATTCTCACCCCCAAAACACCTTCACTTCAATTATTAATTCACCCATAAAAATCTTGGAAGCATAAGAATACAATGAAACCTTCATTTTCTCATAAATCCAAGAAAATAATCAAATCCTCATCAAATTATTTCCAACAAGTTTGCAATGAGATAAAATCTATCCAAGAATGCTTCTTCAACTACATTCAAACCATTAAATCAAACTCCAACAAAGATTTAGAAGGAAAATCAAAGACATACCTCAACATGCTCAAAACCATATAATAAGAATAGAAATCCATCACCAATCCAAACAAAATTTTGAGGGAAGGAAGTATTCAACGCGAGGAATCCATTGGGAAAATACCCACAAAAAGATCTCCTCTCCAAATTTCCCCACATTATCAATTTCAAATTTCCCATGAAGGTTTTCACAAGCAACTCTCCAAAATTGGGAAAAAACATAAGAAGTAATCTAAAACTTCCATGGAAAATCACATAAACAATATGGTAATTGTTGCCCAACCATGTAACAACAATTGTGGCTAGGGGAGTTAGCTGGCCATATGGTTAAATCCATATTTAACTGTCGTCGTGGATAAATGCTATATGTATATTTTGAGCATGCTCATGCCTACTAATTCAGGGGAAGTTGATGCTCTGTACCTGTCCACATTAGTACCATAGTCGAAGCACATATACATATACACCAATCATTAATAGGCAGTTAAGGGGATCAAGACATAAATAGTAACATGAGCATGGTAAGGATTAAAACATCAACAACCCATGAACATGCAAGTAATCATTATCATATATTGCAATATTGTCAAATAATCATTATTTGAACATTGAATAAGAATGATATCATTCAGGCATCTTGATTATATCTCATCTAACTAAATACATTATTTCCCATAAAATAACATAAAATAACATTATTACCACTAATCCCAGATGATCAACATATCATATTCCATCTAAACTAACATATTAGCCTCCTTAATCATAATCTATCAATATCAAGTAACCATATTATCATAGCCAAA
Organism: Chamaecyparis obtusa; assembly: GCA_027943335.1. Lineage (NCBI taxonomy): Eukaryota > Viridiplantae > Streptophyta > Pinopsida > Cupressales > Cupressaceae > Chamaecyparis > Chamaecyparis obtusa. Next base: position 78,213 of record BSBK01012275.1, on the reverse strand, counting down.
ATCATCATAAATTCACAAGTATAAACTCTTGTCTAGACTACTAATATCATTGTACAGCAAAGGCTATATTAATAAGTTCAATGGAATATCTAATCTTTTCAATTAAATCATAGTATCGAAGCATAATTAACACCATAATAATTTGCAATATACCAAATGTATTTCTAGCCTTATTAATTAACATTTAAAATTCACTATACTTATATCACATTCGGTCCAAAGTCTAGAATCTTGTTACCTTTTCATTGAGGTAGGATTGGAGTGACACTACATGAAAGGGAGTGTCCCAAGCTTGATCAATGCAATTGAAGGTCAACATTTCATTATATATTATTGAGATTGAAGTATTGGTTAGTGGGTTGTTATTAGATATGGATAGAGGAACTTGGTGAAATCATTAGGTTGGTGCTCACATTTACAACAAAGGATTGGCATCTCTAGTAGTTTGATGCCCACTTCATGTTTGTAAGTGATTCGTTATTTTGTGAGGCTAGATTTGGTCAGTTGATCCAAGTAGGTGATTCTCACCATGGTTTTCCTATCTTGGGTTTCCACATATATTTGGTGTTCTTGTGTACTTCTGAATGTTTATTCATTTCTTAATGCATCTTATGAAATTTTGTAGAGATGTATTAAGGTCCCAAGGCTGATGAGAAAGTTTTTATTGTTGAATTAAGTTGAAAATTTTCATATACTGAACCCCCCTGCCAAGTTTATTGTGTCCCTTACATAAGTAACCTCAAACTAGGTAAAATTTCTACTTAACCATCTACATAACCTTCTTGCTACTATAGTGACACTCTTTGGCTTACTCTTATGACCCTCATGTTATCCTATCATCAAATCTTGCATTTGATATTTTTTGGGACTAACTACATAAATGTTGTAGGATTATTGTACCCTTGCACATATATGGTTATTAGAATTTATTTATACATGTTGAATTATTTGCATTGATAATGTGGAGACCCTTTTGATTGCATATTTGGGTTCTCTATTCATATATTAATTTTTGTGCATTAATGGTGTGAATAACCATTTTGATTGAATACTTGGGTTTTTATTCATATACTCTTTTCACATTTGAATCCACATGTATGGATGTTGTTTGTCTTTCTTCTAATGCTCGTGTTTTTATATGTAATTATGTTCGACCCTCACGGTATTATGTTTCATGTATCTTTTCTTTATTGTAGTCATTATAAAATTTTCCCTTGAGACCATTATAAAATGAGTGTAGTTGTTCACTATTATTATAAAAAGACCCATGTAAATTTATTAATAATAAATATTTTAATAGACTTGCCAAAATCTTAAATCTTCATTAATGCAACCCCTAATCGAGGGTGAAAAATGGAACAATGCTCACATAATTAAAACAAGATTAGCATGTTTTATTCTTAATTAATCTAAAAGGCAGATTTTCTTGCAAGGATTGGAATGTTGCTACTCACTTCAACAACATAATAGTTTATGTTCAAAATTTGATGATAAAAATGGTCCAAGACTTCATATTTGAAGGTTTTGAAAAATAGGGATCAATAATAGACGTAAAAATGCAATGGATGGTCAAGATCGAGGTGATTGGGCAGTGGAGAGATGAAAGGTGAGAAAGGTAAAGAATCTGTTTAATTTAAAGAATGGATTTTGTGAGAGGGTTGAACAGTTAATGATGGAAGATTTAATTATTTTAATTAATTAAATCATATGGGTATGAAGAGGACATGAAGTAGTATTAGGATTTAGGGAAATCTATGTCTAGATTTAATTTTAACTGTGTGCTTTGAATACTATGCAGGGTTTTCAATGCATTTTTTTCGGTGAAATCTTATAGGTTAACTTTCTTAGATCAATTAGAGAGTATTTTAAAATTTTAAGTCTTTGGACTGCATATATCTATGTTAAGCCAACATTTGAAATGTTGAAAAATCTTACATATTATTGCTAAAGCTCTCTTTGTTGTTCAAAATCATGAGTAAAACTGTTTAAAGTTGCCAAAACTATTCAAACACATCTTTTATAGTGACATTCACTCTTATGTCTTTGAAAATGTGTGCTAATTTTTGAAAAACAAAACAATTCTTTCTTAAAGCCATGAATCTTTTGTGAAAGTGATAAAACTACACTACGTTTTAAAAACTTATTTGAATCATCTTTTAAATTATTGATTTCAACCTGGTTTATTGGCATAAAACCATGACATTTTCCTATCAAATATATGTTTGTTTCTTAACAATATATTGTTTCTTTGATATAAAAGGTGAATGTGTTTCTTAAAAAACCTATGCATTGTTCAAAATTGTGTATGGTCTCTGGTAATGTTGAGCCCTCTTTTCTTTTGAAACTGTTGTAAAAGATATTAAAATCATTGAAGATCAGTTCATAACTACCAACAAAATAAAATTAGAGTAAATGGTTAAATATCATGTCAAAAATAGTTGAAAAACTACAAAATAGTTCCAGATCATTTATTCCTCAAAACCTCAATTGAAACTATTTTTTATAATTTTTTTTACATCTCGTATAATTTTTTTTAATAGTAATTTTAATTTAGATTTTTATTCTGTTTAATTCACAAGGAATTTAATTTTAATTTTGTCTTTTGGGCAGATTTCAGTTTAAGATCATATGGGAAACCAAGCATCTTGCTCAACTTAGGCTCTTGGTCATTTAAGAGGCTCGACAATAGTTACTTGATGCTGAGTTTCAAGCTTTGGGTGTTAAAGGTCTTTTATTTGACCTTTTTGAATGCATGACAGTCTCTTCGTTCATACATGAAACTTTGTGTTCTTAGTCATTGGAAAGAGGACTTAGAATGCAGTGCAGTTTTGAAAATAATTAGCTTAGCTTAAGCATGAATTTCAAGGTATAATTATTTGAATACAATCTTAAAATACAACTTAAACACATTACCGCACAATTTTGTATTTTTTAATTTTTATTTTGTATAAAACACTTTGAATATTCTATTGTTGATATTATTTCTATTGTGTTCTCCCATCATTTAAAGGTTTTTTTGGACGAATTAATCATTTGTACTAAGCAAAAACTTGCAGGTTTCACGTGTTAAATATTAAGTTCACACACTTATATCTCTTAAATGATATATTAGATTTTGACATTTTTTTGGCTGTCTGGGTATGAGACTTAACTGCTTAAATCTAAGGTTTCCACTTTTAGGTATTAATGCTAAACGTTGTAGGAGTCGTTATGCGCAAAAGGATAAAAAATGGTCATTACAAAGTGTCGACCGATAGATTGCGTCACTAACCGTTCACTCAAATACTTAATCTCATATTTTCAAAATTCAAAAATCAAATTGTATGAATGATACAATTATTTGTCATTAGATAAAGACATCAAAATCAATCATAATTTTGAGAACATAACCTTCTTTATGCCACATTAATAATCACTTCATTTTATATTAGAAGCCTATAATTGTAAGTCCATAATTGTTTTAGACAACTGTGTTTATTCTTCTTTTGTAAAATATATTAAGAACTAAAGATTTACATAATCATATTCATATTCATATTCAATCAATCACTTTAACTCAGCATCATCTAAATACCTATAATATAACCTTTATGCTATTAAAAAATTATACTTAATTTATTAAACTGTATTTAAAAAAAAATATAAAGAAATCAATACCTTACATTGCTTTTCCCAATAATCCATATTTGGTCAATCACTTTGTACTGCATTGAAGGGGCCAACTAATCTGACTTAATGATTCTTCCTTACCAAAAGAAGTCCCAGACTTTAAAGATGCCTCTGTTCCTTCACCTTCAATATTCAACTTTTGTATTCCACACGGACGAATGTCTCTGGAAATCGGGGCAGATAATTTAGTATCACGCTTTCTAAAGCACTTAATTGCAAAGGTATACCAATGTTTTACTTTATAAAAAGATAGCTTCATCATGATGTCCACATAGCAGTGCGCTATCTTTAATAAAACTATTATGCTTTCTTTACTAAATTCTGTAAACTTCACATAAATTTACTTTATTCAGTCAAAGTAGACAATATAATTCTACCATTTACTTTTTGTTCGAAAGGATTGTAATTCTGACCGTCCAACTTACTTTATTTAATTTTATTCCGGATGCCTCATTACTTTTGCTTTGGATTTATTCTTTCATTATTGCCTCTACGTAACACTAATTATTGTGTCCAAAACTTTCTAACTTCATAATATGACAATATGATTTTATCATTTATAAATAAGTCATTTATTTAGATAATGTAAATTTTAAACTACTACTTAATATCAGACTTGTACTATTGTAAACAGTTTATAGATTTAATTGATGATTAAAAATATTTGTTTAGATCGATTATAATATATATTTTTCTATTTTTTAATTTTACAATTTCTACAATTTAAATGTATATTTCTTAAGTTTTAAATTTGTTAAAAATATTTTATGATTATTTGATTGGCAGAATAATAAGTTTTTCATATACAAATTTTATTTTAATTTTCTTTAAATTATAAGTATTTACTATTTTTTTAAAATAGATTACGCATCATTATATTTAATTATTATAAGAAAATATTCTATAGTATTAATAATGTTAATAATTTTATATTTTAAATAAAATATATTTAAGTCACTTAAATAATATATTTTTCAACTTAGAGTTAAAATTAAAGTAAAATATTTCAATTATTCTAAATTAGAATTAGAATCATGTAATTTTAAGATTACAACATACATAAAGTTTGGATAAGGAGATTGCTGAGATAAAGAATAATGTGCAGGAGCTGATGAACCAATGCAGGCTAACCAATAAATTTGGTTTGAAAATTATGCACGCTTCGGTGATGACTCCTTGTCATTTGCAGGATAAGTTGGCGGGTGGCACTCTGGAAGCGAACGAGGACAACAAGGACCTCCTCCTGTTCTTGCAGGAAGAATGGACGACTACTATGCTGTCTAAGTAGTTGGGTGGAAATAATTAGTTTGGTTCCTATGTGTTGGTTAATTTTGGAAGAGTTTAGCCCTAGGTCCCCCTGTTTTGTGAATGAGGTTTTTATTAGCTTTTATTGCTCTTTGGTTAGCCCTGTGTGGCTTTTTACTGATACTTTACTTGATACTGCTGGTACTATATATATTCTGGTTTAATTTGTATGTTTAGTAAGGTGACTTTTGTTTTTGATAAAGGCAGATTTAGAACTGCTGAACACTATTATTTTGTTACTGCTGTTTGATTGGTTACATTAATATACTATTAATGTGCTACTAGTCCTCTGTTCTACGGGCCAACACCCTTCTGATTAAATTTAAAATATTATAATTATGATTAAATTAGTACTGTAATTGTAATTATTATAACGTGCCATATAACTATTTCTATAAAATTAAATTGAATGATTAATTTAGAATTGAATAGTTATATTTTCATTTCTTTATTGTTTAACAAAAGAGAAGAGCTAAATGCTGAATTTACTATTTTGATTTTGCTTGGTTTGAACTCTATCAAAAGTAACAAACTAGTGTAGGTAGGCTAGATTGATTTTTTCATTTCTTAGCTACAATATTTTAAAAAATATATTTAATTTTATCTCTATGTAAAAATATTAAATTTCTTTTTTCACCTTTTTAAACATTATGAATTGAATACAAAATATAGAATTAAAATAAAAATATTATGTTTTCATTTTTACTTTTTAAACATTATATTATATTTTTATTCTAGACTTCTACTTTTAAATAATATTTAGATGTATATTATTTAAAATGATTTTACAAAAATGATATATTTTATGATAATTTTTTTTGAATTTGTTCAACTAAATTTATTACAATGTGATCTACAATGAATATAAAGGAAATTCAAATATATTATAATTTTTAATAATAATAAATTGCTATTGTAATTTTTTTAATTAGTATAACATTTCAAATTCACAAACTAATTATGTGTGATATAAATATAAATAAATAATATCTAGATATAGATTTTGTATATTTAAGATTACTTTATGAAAATGATCTATTTTATGATAGGAATTTATGAATATGTTCAACTAACTTTATTACAATGTGATCTACATTCTATGTTATTTTCACAATAAATAATGATCAACATAATTCTATTATTTTCAACTAACTCTTTTTCTTAAATATATAATTGTTCAGGATAATATTTAGGATGTCTAGGATATTGTTTAGGATTATGGTTAGGGTTTAATTAGAATTAGTATACTATTAGGGATCAATTAAGATCAAGTTTAATACTGCAATTCAATTATGATTCAATTAGGGCCAATATTAGGATTTAATTAAATTATGGTTAGGATTGACTTATGATTAGGCTTCAATTATGGTTTAGGGTCTAGGATTTATGGTTTATGTATTAGTCAAATTGCTAGTTTTCTTATTAATATTTGGATTAAGTTTAGTGATGGTTTACTATTTGTTTTAAAATTTAATAGTAATGAATGAATATATAGTACATTCAAATATATTATAATTTTTTAACAAAAATCTTTACTATTCTTTAATTAAAGTGTGATATAAACATATAATATTTAGATATTAATATAAATATTAAATATTTAAATTTTCATTTTGTATATTTAAATTATTTTTAAAAAAATTTCTATTTTATGGTACAAATTTATGAATTTGTTCAAATATATTAGAATGTGATTTACATTCTGTCTTATTTTCATATATTTTTAAGAATCATTTAACAATCTTGAATAATTATCAAATAGCTATCTTTTTCTTTAATGTTTAATTGTCAAGGATAATGTTTGGGGTTATGGTTAGGGTTTAATTAGAATTAGTATGAGGATTAGGGTTAGTATTACAATTAAATTATGATTCAATTATAGCTAGAGTTAGGGGTTATAGTTCAGAATTTTATTTGGCTTAATAATAGGATTATGGTTTACAAAAGTTTAAGTTTAGAATTAAATTTAGCTTTAGGTTATGATTAGGGTTTAACTTCAACTCTGAATTTTGTTAGTGTTAGGGTTTAGTTAGGTTTAAGATTATAGATAATTTTTGCTTACTATTAGGGTTATAGTTAGAGTTCAAATATGATTAGGGTTAGTATTTCTATTCAATTATGATTCATTTGGGTTTAGAACTAGTGTTAGGATTCAATTAGATTAGGGGTACATCTGACTTAATATTATAGTGTAAATAGGGTTAGGTTTTAGGGTTTGTACAATTAAGGTTTATAGTTATGGTTCAATTTGGTTTGGTGTTAGGAATGGGGTTCAATTATGTTTATAGTTGAAGGACAATGCATAAGTTTAAGGTTATGATTCTATAACTTATACCTTCATGTGTACCAACATAATTTACTACATCAATTCTTGATTTAGGGTTATAACTCATAATACTGTGATAAACATGTTTTCCTCCTAAAATTGAAGATATGCCACATTAGTGGTTACATTTTGCAATAGAAGATGAAATACAAAAAATTAAAAGTGAATATAGAAGGGCATATCAAAGAGAATATTAAAGAAGAAAATGAGAACAAATGAATGATGCCAAATGAGAAGATCAATGTAGAAACCATAACAAAGTAGAAATAAGAAGATATGCTAGAAGAAGAGCATAGATAATAGTGGAAGAATTGAAAGTTCAAAATAGAGAAGTGGGGAATATAATTGGAAGTAGAAAAATGAGATTATGAAGACCATTGGGTGAACCCACAATAGTGGGTTACACTTTTTTGCCTGAATGGACACTAAACTCTACATTTTGAAAAAAAAATTCAAATTCAGATGCATATTGTCATTAAACCATTTGAAATCAAAAGATGAAGTAAATTAGAGTCTTTTAAGATTTTCTGTCTAGATTCTAAATATATATTTTATTTATATTTTTTAATTGATTTGAATGGAGTTTTCTTTCTCCCATGAAAACTGGTATGTTGCTAAAAATGTCATTTTCAAAGAGTTACATTGTTTTCATAGAGCATAACTTTTTTTCTAAAATAGATATCAATGCAATTGTTTCAAATTTAGTTTTGTAACATCTATACGAAGGAAATGCAATTGTTTTGATGACATTATCATGATTATTGCATATTTTATTAATGTTTGAAGTTGACTAAACCATAATTTTGACATACCTTGACTACATAGCTTATAACTTATCATGTATTTGTCCAATTTCATTTTTTTTTTATAGAAAGAGAACTTCAATACTTAGGGCATAGATATTTTTTAGATTTTTTTTTCTATCATTTACTATTTTTCAATAAGCACCAAACATAGAGGTAGACATACGATGAAATATCTATGTTTAGTAAAACTAAAAATACAAAGTCATAATAAACATTATAATCATATATTAACATTATAATCATTGGAAATATTTTTCTCAGTAGTACCTTACTACATAGATAGGTTTATTAAATGGATTCATTTGATCTTCCAAAATATGAAGTCAAAGTTATTTTTTGTTAGCATTTTAATAGGTGCGAAGGAGACTCCATTGTAGGTATGAATGAGGAGTACATATGTTATATCAATATTTTTCATATATAAGAGGATTTGAGCTAACCATTTGTAATTAATTCCTTCAAATGGAACCTCTAAAGGCTTAAATCATCAAATTTTATTAAAAATGTGTTATTTCAACAAAAATCAGCATGTCTAAAAAAGTGTAACCCACTATAGTGGGGTCACCCCATTATTAGTCTAAAACACTAAATACAAATATTTTGATCTAATGCAAATATTCACATGAATGTTGAAAATTAGGAATCAACATCCATAGACTGTGTACCTCAAAATATTCAACATGTAAGTGAGCCTCAAAGAAATAAAGAAATGGAAAATAATGTGCAAAATTTACACAATCAAAATGGAATGCTTCAAAATGATTTAAAAAATATTTAGTTCATATTTTATCATCAATTAGATAGTTTGGTTTGTCCTAAAATGTGCTATGTCTTTCAAGAATGTTACCTTGGCATAAAAGTATTTTGCACATCCAAATGACCTATTTGTATCAAATGTTGAAAGAAAAGAGGAAATAATAGGTTTCAATCTTCAAATAATATGAATCCTAGATGATAGCGAGAAGAACTCTCTAACCTTACTCAAGTAGAAGAAATGTTGATTGCACATGTAAGTCCAATCTTACAAGTGGCACATGTAACAAGCGGTCAATATAAGTACAAAGGACATAATAAGTTTTCCACAAAATATTGAATGAATTTTAAAAATTCTCTCTTATCAAATAAAGAGCTCCAAATAATTATAGTTCATAGAAAAGAATGACATGGCACAAGTTATAATTTTATAGTGAATAAAGACTATTTATATAAACCACTACAATAGACAATAGAACATGATAAGTTCTATTCTGATGTCATAATTGATGGTGTTGTATTATTTTGATCACCATCAAATGCTCATGTGTCTTATAAATATAGAGAACCTAGATGATTTGGTTGCTGAGGTGTATAGGAAGCTTCTCACATAAACTATCATTGAAAGAGATATTGGAGCTCAAGAAAGTGTCACATTCTATTAGAGCTTCCATTGGTTAAAAGTAGTAAAATATTTATTAATCTCAATGTTTCGTGAGAAGTATTCAAACATGTACAATTGTATGTGGTGATAATAGCAATAAAGAACATACCAAATCATTCATAGTTGCATATAGAACAAGACCATTGGAAATGGAAGCTATCACACTCATTGATGTTTTTAGGTCATGGATATATAATCATAGATGAAAAAGAGACAAAAAAATGGGAACCTCAAGAAAAAGAGGCCATTGTCAGGGTGTTTCCAAGTATCCATTCCTTCATGTGCATAAGAAAATGTTGATTTCTATTTGTTAGAATTTTTTCCTTACAAACCATTTCATGAGATAGATAAGGATATTGGTGAAAGTAGTGCCTCCATAAAATAAAATTAGGAGTCATTCAATTAAATAACCCCTGACATATATGGAGAGAACAATAACCACAAAAAGAAATGACAATATGACTAATTGAGAAACTGAAAAATGGTGAATTTTTTTAAGGAAACACTACAAAGCATGAATTTGAAATCATATCTATATTACATCATGGTCAAGCAATTCAATTTTTAGAAATAGATATGTTGGGAAGAAGAGATATTGATAGATGAACAACTTGGTCTAGCGAATATCAAGGTGAGGAATACACACCTCAAGTAATCAATTTCATCACCGTGATGCAAGATAATAGTTTCCTTAGACATCATGACATGCCAAAAAATTTTAACTTTGTAAGACTAAGTGAGAAACAAGAAAAATCCATGAATATAAGTATGTCACACTATCACATGAATGAAAATAGGGTACCATTGTGTATAATAATTCAAGGAATGGAAAGAACATGGAAGTCATATCTCATTGGTGTGATCAACAAAGGTCTTCAAAATGCAACATCACCTAGTAAACCTCTCTCACTACTTGCATCGACTGGATTTACAACATTCAACATAGGTGCATCCACAATTCATTCTAAGTTAAGAATTCCAATACAAGAATTTAATCACCTAGAAGGAGAGAATCACAACTTTTCAAGAAGAAATTTCACACTTCAACTATATATTGATTGATGAAATGAGCTTCATTGGAGAGAAAATGATAGAGAACAAATATTGTCGACTTCATCAAGCTTTCCTAGAAAGTGAAAATGTAAAATTTGTAGGTACAAGCCCAATTTCAATCAATTATCATAATTATTTCATATTATAATAAATTTAACTTATATGCCACAATTTTTACATCTTTTTACTATTTAGTATTGAAAAATATATTTATATTATGAACATGAATTTCTATGATTTTTGTTGGGGACCTTGGTTAGTTGCCTCCAATTCTAGAGACAAACTAGCATATGCAAGCAATAGAAGATTGAAGATATTGTGGCAAAAAGCCAAAACTATGGTTACCTTCAATAAAGTATTTAGACAAGATGGAGAAGAAAATCAACAAAAACTATTTTGTTGACTGTTCACAAACCTGAGAGAAGAACAACCTACAATTGATGATTGGAAATTATTTTTTTCAAGAACAAGCACTAATATTACTCCATAAATCAATGAAGAGTTTGAAAACAATGTTCATTTGTTCCCCACAAATGATAATGTTGAAAATCACAATAAGAAAAAATATTCTTTGAAAAAATTATTGCACATAGTAAATTATAATAATAGTTGGAACTATTAATTCAACTGAATAAAGTTCTCATGATGAGCTTGATATAGAATTATTGATCAGTAAAAAAGACAAGATTAATGTTGACCTCTGATTTGTGGATAGAATAAGGTCTTGTAAATGGTTCTTTAGGATATGTTCAAAATATTGTCTACAAACTTGGAAATATGCCACCAAAACTACCAACATACATGTAATGATTAAGTTTGATAACTATTTTGGAACACCATTTGATTACCAAAACCCACAAATAATTCCTATTAGTGCAAGATAAAGAGGTTCCACAGTCCAAATACCATTAAGATTGGCTTGGGCATTGACAATACACAAATCACAAGGTCTTACACTTGCAAAAGTCATTGTTGATATAGGGCTGATTGAAAACACATGAATGAAATTTGTTGCTATAACTTGTGAAAAGTTTTTAGAAGGACTATGAAAAAATGCCACCCTTCACATATGATCTCTATGAAAAGATGAAGAATAAAAAATAACTTACACAACAAAAAGATGAAGAAAATGTTAGAGTAATAAAGTATTTAGTACTATAATTAATTAAATCATGTTTGTGTTACCATAATTTCCCTATACATGCAAATTTGGTTTAAACCTATCCCCAGCTCTCTGTTTTCACTTTGCCAAGTGCTTTGTGAAATTTCATGGCTCTATCTATTTTCCCTTGGTCTTTGCAACATTTTCTAGGTCTCTGGCTAGGTGCAAAACCCTTTTAAAATTCATAAACTAGCCGTTTTAGGCCAAAACCCTTCAAAACCCCAGAGCCTCATTCTAATTCCTTGTTACTTTATTGGCAACTTAAGTGACTAAAGGGGCATGTGTGTATTAAGTTTCCTCTTGCCACACAAGATCTCTTTTTTCTTTCTAGCGGTCACCTTCTCTTCCTACGAATTGGCAGTTCCTTATTCTCCTGGTCGTGAAATCAAATGGTGGTACCCTAAGTTATTCAGTGACTCCATGATTTTCCCTCAGTCGAGCATTCACTTAATGAAACCCTAGGTTCATGCATGATTCGACGAATTGGCAAACTCCCTTTGTTCGCGTATTCATTTAACTTAACCACAGTTCATCAAAGTATCTCGCGAATGAAATTGCCTTGTTCGCTGATTCACCAGGTCAAAGTGGGGTTAGTTCTGCAGGGCAGTGGTGAGTTTCTACATCGGACGATTGTCTTGTGATTGGAAGGAATATTCCAGGGTCACGAGGAGATGAGATTGGCCGTAGATTTGGTATCAGGGTTTCTATCTTTAGTCAGCGGTTACTTTTCCTATTCAACAATTCAGCGAATGTAGTGGTTCGCATAGTCTCTTAATTTTGGCGGTTAAGCCCTTGATGACTAGCAACTCAATGAGTAGTTAACTTTCCTTCAGTTGTGCAATCATTGAATCTTGCGACGGTCTCAGATAACCGAGGGTCCCAGTTAGTAGATCTATAGCTGGCGTGTATTCTCATGGGTTTGTGTCAGAGAATCAGATCTCGTGCTGACCGTCGATCTTGATTTGTCATCAGAGCTCCATTCAGTGGGTCCTTTCTTTCTGATGTGCTCGCATCTGATTGGTCCACATAGTGATGAACTGGAACATGTCAGTGGGTCCTGATCCTTTCAGAAGATTAAAGTACAACCAGATCTCATGGTTGTTGCTATGCCATTGGGATAAGATGCACACTTTTTAAGTCAGCAGTTTAGCGACAACTGTCTGATGTTCTTTTTGCAGATCGTGGGTCCGCTTGACAGGTATGCTGACTTGCTCAAATATAATTGGTCCATGTGGTGCTGACAAAGATTTCCAGTGGGTCTGGTGTGTCAGAGGGGGTTTCGGTAAAAAAGGATCTACGGTTGGCGTAAAAGTGTAAGGAATATTCTGGGGCTTTAAGATCTTGCACCCGTCGTTAGATCAGGATCTTATCTTTCGTGGGTTCGTGTCAGAGGGACTTGCCGAGGTGTGTGCCCACAAAGTGGATGAAGTGAATAAAATATTTCCAAGTGGCAAGTCTGGGCCCAGGTTTGATAGAGTATTTGGTGGCCCCGATGAGTTTCACATGTTCATTGATTCATGAAATAATTTGGCGGTACTCTAAACAACTTAGCGATTTAGCGAACGCTTTGTTCGCTGAACCTCTAAATAAATTGACAGAGGTAGAAAGGATTCTGTGACTTAGAGGAGGTCTTCAGTCACAGTCATTAAATGACTTAAAGGAAGAAGGGCTCGAGGTGCATCCAAATATGCTGATGTGCAGAAAAGCTCAATTCTCATTGGTCCAAACATGCTGAGATGAATTTTTGACCGTTCAAAGGGTTTTATAAACTGTTGCTGGGTTAATCTGAGCCGCTTGTTTGCCGGGAAGGAGGAGACATTGATGGACATGTTTTAAAATGACCGGATAGCCGTTGGTTTTCAAAATTTAAATTTCTAAGAGGTTTTTGCTAGTATCTAATTTGCAGACCGCGGGCGGTGAGGTAGCTCAAGGAATTTATGTCTCTAGGATATTTGCAGTTGAAGGGAGATGATGAGAGAGGTCTGGGCGGCCATCTTGGGTTGATTCTTGTCCCAAAAAAGTACCAACCAGTGCATTCATGGCGGAACTTTTGTGTAGGAAAGCAGATAAATCCATGTTGCTTGTCCGTGAGTTGATGCAGTACAGGAATGGACACTCAGTGATGAATATCTGATCGGTTGAGATATTTGCAGGAGATACATTTATGATCAAAGATGACAGACTTAGGGTTTGAATATTTTATGTAAAATCTTGTAACCCTAGTTAGGTTTTTGACTCTTGCCGGCATACAAGAGTATGTATATATTATATTTTTGGAGCTCTTGAGCAAAAATAATTAACTTTTTCTGTAAAAAGAGAGGTTCACAATTGTAGAAGAAAATCATCTTTTCTTAAGGGTCATTCGTGGTATCAACTCTACCCTCTGGCTTATACAATTGTAAAATTCCTATTGATAATACAAATATTGCAGAGGTATTTTGTGACAATCTTTCATCTCCCTATGCTTCCTTGTTTGGGTTATCTCTTATTGGGTCAAAGTATGTGCATGTTTTCAATGTTATTTTAGGGTTCCTGATCCCTCTTGCTTTCTACAATTTTGTGTGTTACTGTGTTTGATCTGATTAGATGTTCTTGTGGGTATACCTCAATCCCCTTAACAGTCTTGTCTCAATCCTACACTGAGTTGTAGAAGTGAATGTCTATTTGCAGGTCATAAGTTGTGCCTTATTCTCAGGCCCTCCTATGAAATATTTATGCAAGCCTATTCAGTAAGTTGTGACCTACTAGACCTGAGCTTTTCATTGGTTTCATTCCTACATACTAAGATCCAAACCCTAGTTTCGGTGCATCACCTAGTAGGTAGTTTGCTTTCAAGTCATTTCCCTTACAAGAATTCTTTCTATCCCTTTCCCTCAAAGGTTTTACTTTCATGTCTGAAGCAAATTAAGGTGATTATCCAAGAGGAACCAGCCTAGAACCTGGAGGTTTCATCTCAGTTAGCAAAGGTCCCACAACCTAGAGATGATTCCCATGTTATACTGAGTTATCAAGACCAAGAGAGCTTGAGACAAAGGCACAAACTTAGTGTATAACAGTTTGATTTAATTATTAAGTCACTTATTATCTCTTTCTACCTAAGCTAAACTTTAGGCATATAATAATTAATTGTTTTATTAATTATTATTGTGCAACCTAGGTTTTACCTTTTTAGGTTTTCAAATCTCCTTTTATAAGGATTGATCTCCTTTGTTTTCATAACAGATTATTGAAATTATTCATTATTGAATTGCAAATTTTTTTTTTACACATCAAGAATGATTTCTCCTCTCTTGTGGATCAATGCATTTAGGCCTCCATAGCTTCTTTCTTCTTCTCTCTCTTTTTGTGACAGGTGTTTGCATGCAGGTGTTCTTGGGAACTGTGGGTTGTTTTTCATACACTCCAATATAAAATAGATTAAAAACTTTAGAAATAAGTTGATGTAATATATTTCCATTATCAAATAGTATTTTGTGTCATCAATATTAATTTTTTCTACCTTTTTTTGATAATATAATAAGATTATTTTTCTTTGTATAATTAAATTTCTAAACAATCTAATTTTAAAAGAATGTTTACATTATAAATAATTATTTTCAATCTAGAAAACTAAAGATTAAACATGATTTTTTGTTTCAAAGATATATTCAAATTAATTTTCATAAATAACTCTTACATATTATACCTTAATATAAATTCTATATCAATATATGTCATCCTATACTATATTAATCTAACTCTGCAATTAATACACACAAATTTGTATTGTATTGGGTCTTCTGTAATTTCAAAAGTAATTTTTCACCTATATAAAAAAAATTAACACCACATCATAAAAAATATATAAATCACGTAGAAAAAATATCACTGAAAAATAATTAACTAGATATATGTACAATAATAGTGATTGCATTTGTACAAAAAATAAAGTTACAAACACATTTATTCTTATAGCAATAATCTATAACAATATGTTTATTTTTCCAAGATGAAACATCTCATTTTCCAATGAAATCATGAGATTCTACACTCACTTATTTAAAAATTATTAGTGTTTCTTGAGTTGATATAATTACACCCGAATTATATAAGGAACATTCAAATTGTATACCTTATGACATTATTTTTGTATATTCTATATTAAAAGAGTTAGTTTTGTTTGTGTCCTTGTATTTATTTACATACACTTTTGATAATTAAATAGGCATTTGATTTGAACTTTAATAATTGAATAAACCTTTAAAACATTATAACAACTTTAATAGTTAAATAATTTTTTAATTAAAAAATATAGCTTTAATACATACATACACGTTTAATACATAAAACCTTAATGCTTTTATAAAATTTGGTTTAAACTTCAATACAACCTCAATACTTAATCAAATTAAAACAAACTTAAATTTTCACTAAACCTAATTGAATCCCAATACTAAACCAAATAAAATCATAATATTGAACCAATTTTGACCCTAACATTTTACCTAATTGAGCACTAAAGGGTAAGTGCACCAACTTGCTGGTCAGAAAAGTGGCCACATGAAAAAAAACTCAAAATTTTACAAAACCCATGTGGGTTATTTGAAACTCAAAATAGTTTAGCTTGGAAAGACCGAGCCATGCCGAGCCTAAAAAAAAATAATTAAAAAAACTTAAAGTTCTTCATAACTCGTGCAGGTTATGAAGAACTAAATTTTTTTCTTCATAACCTGTGCGGGTTATGAAGAACTAAAATAAATTCTTCATAATCTGCATAAGTTATGAAAAACTATTAAAAATTTCTTCATAACCCGCACAGGTTATGAAGAACTAGAACTTATGCAATCTTTTTGTTCCTCATAACACATGTGGGTTCTATAGAGCTAAAAATTATGCATCTTTTAGTTCTACATAACCCACATGTGGGTTATGTAGAACTAGGAGAGAGAGAGAGAAATCTCAAAGATGATAATTATGGCTAAGAATAGACAAAGATAGTGATAGGGGAAGGAAGATGAGAGAGAGAGAGGAAACAAGGAGAGACATGCATGTACACACACACACACACATGCATATGTACATACATAAAAATATATTATATATGTATGTCAATACATTATGTGTAGTAAATTCTAAGTTTACAAGAATACATTTTTATGTCTTCATAACCTATGCAGGTTTTGTAAAACTCAAAATGATGGTTTTAGCTCTAGATAACCCACATGGGTTATGTAAAATTTTGAGTGGTACCTTTTGTTTTTAAAAACCCATACATGTTTTGGCTTGGTAAGAGGGTTGGAAAATGACCCTAAGGTTTGCAAGCCCATTTTCCCTCCATTTTTGTCCCTTAACATGTTTTTTCATCTTCCAACTTGATTTTTTGACTTCGTCATCATCAGGTTTACAAATGGTCAAGTGGGTATCTCTAAAATTACTACCATAATCTCACATGTCTTCTCATATTTTTGACTATGTAAATTTTTCTATTTTTGGACAACATTAGCTTAGTAAACTTTATAATTTTTTTACCAGTGCCTTGGCAATCCTCACAAACATATGTCTACCATTTTTTTAATAAATTTTGATCTACTTGACCAAATCCAAAAAAACTTACATATTACTATTCTAAACTAGATTCTATACACTTCTAAAAAAATAAGTTTTCATTTTCAATTATTTTGATGCAAGCTATGCCTAGTGCACGAACATGAACCATATTTCAAGGGTGCGGTCAGTTCAAAAAATTATATTAAAAAAAATACACAACGGAAAATTACAAGAAAATACACAACTTTTATATCTCACTCTTACCTATCATCCTACCAAAGGGTTTTGCAAAATACTAAACCTAACTATATATTTTTTTGAAGTGAACAAAAAAAACTATGTTATGTTTTTCTAAAAAAAATTAGGAATAGTTTTTCGTGCATGAGAGGTTTGATCCTCTTAATCTTATCCATTTAAAAAAAACCTTCAGTATTTTAGGAGCTATATCCTGCCTACTACAATTCTCATTCTTTGCACAAATCCTAGTTTTGAGTGAATGACCCTCAAATTTCTCTTTGAATATCGAATTTACCTGATTTTAGAAAAATGTGGCCACTTATACCCCCCTTTTTGCACACCATCTTGGTGCACTTACCCTAAACTAAACTGAATCCTTACTCCAAACTAAACTTAACCTATTTTAATTCCAAACTCAACCCTAATAAAATCATATCAAACTTCAATCCTAAACCAAATCAAACCCTAACTCTAATACTAAACTAAATTGAACCTTAACCCCTAAACCTAATTAAATAATAAATCAACATAAACTCTCACCCTAGGAATTAACCAACTAAATTCTAACCTTAAATCATATTGAGCCTTAAAACTATACAAATTGAACCCTAATACTGTATCATATTAAACATGAAGCCTAATCCTAATTGAATAATACATCAAATTCATCCCTACCCTGATTATAAGCTAAATTAAAAAAATATAAAAATAGACGTACTAAATAAAACCCCAACCATGAACCAAATGGAATTATAACCCTAACCCTAATTAAAATTGAATAGTCACCCTAACTCTAATTAAATTGTAACCCCATTTGAATTAATTTTTCTACTTTTAACAAACTATAAACATAACATTAACTTTTATTGAACTAAGTTAGCAAAAATTGAACCCTAAATCTGACACTAATCAAACTTTTAGCATAATCCTTACACATACCCTATTTTAAGCATTTATTAATTAAATAAGAAATTTCCAATGCCAAATTGAACCATAAAAATTAATCTAATTATCTTATTCCAAATTGAACCTTACATCTAAAAGTCTATAAAATTCAACCCAAACCTAAAATTAAATTAAATGGTAAAAATAACACTAAACCAAGTTAAAGAATAACCCTAAACCTAAATAGAATATAATACCAAATTAAACTCTAATGCTAAACTAAATTATACCCTAATATTAACACTATACTAAATTAAAATGTAAACCTGAATCAAGTTTAACCCTTACCTTAGCACTAAACCTAATTGGACCCTAATCTTAGACCTAAGTGAACCTTAAATGAAATTAAACCCTAACCCTTATAAAATCATGTTTCATGTTTTCATCTAATAAAATTGACCCTAACCCTACACTAAAATCAACATCATTCCTTTATATTATTGAACTTACATATAATTACACTAAAAGAACTAAAATTATGGTTTATATTTGTGGTTATGACCTTAACACTTACACCAATTAGAACCTATTCCCATACCAAATCTAAATTTAACCCTAACCCTTAAAAACACAAATAGATCCCAAACTAGGTATAAATCACTTACAAAACAAAACCCATTCCTAAAGTAAAATTAACCTTGTACCTAGAACAATAAACTAAATTGCATTATAACCATACATGTAATTGAATATAATAGAAAATTTAATCCAATACCCAACACAATGCCTAATTGGATTGTAACCTTGAACCAAACACAATAATGTAATCCTAGCAATAAATAAAATTGAACTAGAATTGCAAATAAACATTAAACCAAATTGAACCCTAAAGATAACACAAACCATATGGAACCATGAACCTAAACTAAATTAAAAAATAATAAACCTATTTCAAACTTAACTATAATACTGTACTAAATTGAACCCTAACTCTAAAGATAAACATTACTCTATATCAAAGTCCTAAACCAACCTCAACCCTAACTATAATACTAAACCAAGTGAACCATAATCCTAAACCTAATTATACCCTAACACTAAGAATAAACCAAGTTGAACTCCTACACTAAACTAAACTAAACTTTGATTGTAAACTTAATAAACTAGAAAACTACAAATAAATTTATCCATAACCCTAAAACCAAACTAAATTTAACCAAATTTATACACCAACTTTAACCCTAATTACACCACTAGACAAAGTTGAACCATAACTCTAAAACAAATTGAACACCTAAAAAAATTGATCCATGTCCCTAAACCAAAATATATATTTAACCATACCAAACCCTATGTTAGGATTAACAAGGCAGAAATAACAATTATGTGCAAATATAACTAATATCAAAAAACAATAAACCATATAGAAGAGAATACAAGACACAAAGATTTAACGTGGTTCACCCAATCCCTGGGCTACATCCACCAACAGTGAGTCCAATATTATTATTATCTAGTGATTACAACCTGATTACAATCTGTAATCCCTTATAGCTCAATTCCGCCGCAAGTACTAAAATCATACATCATAATGAAATCCCTAACCCTAAGCCAATATAACAATGCTTATGTCAGTTAACAAGTTAACCCTAAAATACTTGACAAGTCAACCTAGGAAAAGGCTTGATGAGTCAACCTAGGGAAATGTTTGACGTGTCAACTCAAAAAAGCTTGACGAGTTAACCCCAAATTTTTTTTTCAACCCCATGACGAATGAAAAAGTGTACAGTACTTTCCTGATCAGTCACCACAAGCTAACATCCTAATCCTAAACTAGATTATGTACGAACACTATAAACAATCCTAAATGTACCCTGTTCTTAAATTTTTTTTTACCTTGCAGCTAACACTACTCTAAGTTGAATTCTATTCCTAAACCAAATTAAACAACTTCCCTACACCAAAATGAACATTTAACTATATCAAACCCTAATCACAAACCATATTAGATCCTAACACTATAAATATATAAAAAATGAGCCCCTTTCCTAAATAAAAATCAACCCTACACCCAACACTATGCTAAACTAAATTCTAAGCATAAACCTAATTAAATATGAAACTAGCTTGAATCCAAAACCCAACATTATTTCAAATTGAATTGTAACCTTCAACCAAATATATTCATAACCCCAATAATAACCCAACCCTAAATAAATATTAAACCAAATTGAAGCCTAACACTAATAAAAATCAAATTTAACCCTCAACTTTAACTGGATTGAAATTTAATCCTAAACCAACTAGAATAATAATTGTAGCACTAAAATAAATTTCTAACTCTAAAGATAAACAACACCCTAAACTAGATAGTTAACCAACTTCAACCCTAAATATAAGACTAAACCAGGTTGAAAACTAATTGTAAACCAAATTATACATCAACACTGAGACTATCCCAAATTTAAATCTTTACCTAAACTAAATTAAACCATAGTGGTCAACCAAATTAAACCCTAAAAAATACATAAATAGATTCCAAACCCTAAAATTAAAGTAAATCTATCCCAAGTCATATACCATCTTCTACCTTAACTATAATACTGGGATTTAATACATTGATGCTCTCACTTCCTTTCCTTACCTTCTTCTATGATGAGTTCTTCGTACTCTGCAAGTGTTATCTATCTTTTCTATGAATCCTATTGAGGTGGAGGGAATTCCTATTGGGGTGGAATTCTATGTAGCTAAGAAGAGGTGATTTATCTTTGGGTTGCCTTCACTTATCTATCCAATTGAAGTGGTGTTGTCTTCTATGGAGGTGGAGTGTAATGTTGATAGTGAAGGTTTCCTTGGGAGTAACTGTCCTTTGATGAAGGTTGGGGTAGCCTTCCAAAACCCCTTATTGGATTTGGATTTCTCTAGTGAGCGTTTATTGTATTTTTAGGTTGCTTGGTTTGGTAAAGGTTACGAGATCCTTGTTAAAAACCATGTTGTCTCAGGCTATGGATGTCTAGAAAAACCCATGGTT
Source organism: Chamaecyparis obtusa (assembly GCA_027943335.1). NCBI lineage: Eukaryota > Viridiplantae > Streptophyta > Pinopsida > Cupressales > Cupressaceae > Chamaecyparis > Chamaecyparis obtusa. The sequence goes on along the minus strand of BSBK01012275.1, from coordinate 56,796 downwards.
GATTTTTTAATGATTTAGGGAATCCTTGTTGTAGGTTGCGGCCTTTGATTTTTTCATCTTAGGCTTAATGAGATGTTTCTTTCTACGCTGCTATTACTGTACTACTCATTTACTATGATCTGTAATGCCTTTTCTTATGCAATTACTGATTGTTGATGGTGGGTTCCAAATCCCTCTCAAAATTCTCTTGTAAAATGGGTTTCAAGTCCCCTCAAAACTTATTTCCCTTAATCAAAGACACTAAATGAAATTGAACCATAACCCTAAAACTAATTGGACACTAAAGCATATCGAAGCATGACCCTTAACCAAAATGAACATTTAAGAAAATCAAAACCTAATCCTCAACCAAATTATGTCTGAATACAAAGACAAATAGAATTATAACTTTAAACCAAATAGAATCAAAACCATAACCCTAAACCTAATTTAGGCCAAACCCTAATTATACAATGAACCAAATTGACCCTAACACTAACACAAATCAAATTTAATTCTAAACCTAAACTAAATAAACCAAAACTAAATTGAATTCTAACCCTAAACTAGACTGATATCTTAACCAAATGAAACCCTATTCCTAAATTAAAAATTATGTCCTAAATTAAACCCTCATCGAACTAAACAAATGAAACCTAACGCAAACCAAATTGAACCCTCAACCTAAACTAAATTAAAATAAATTTATAAACTAACTTTAACATTAATTGTATGAATAAACTAAATCAAACCATTACCATAAAGTTGACATCAATATAAAGCTAAAACCTAAGGAAAATTCAAATCTCACTACAAAACTATACCAAGTTGATCAATACTCCCAATGCAACTTATACCATAACACTAAGATTACCCCAAATTGAACTTTTAAGCTGGACTAAATCAATGTTTAATATTTTTAATAAGATTATCTAATTTTTTAAATATTTGAGTATATAATAAAAAATAATTACCTATTTAATTTCTTTCAAATACTTTTTTGTCATTGTTGCCGCCAATGGTACTAGCATATATATTTATACATAGACACACCCATACGCGCACACATAGACACATAGACACACACACACAAGAAAATCCAAGAGACATTGATGCTTTAGTTTTTCCACTATATATAAGAATACTAAGTTGTAAAAAATTAACCTCGATGTCTTTTACTTTTCTTATATATATATATATATATACCGACATTGTTTTTATTATTGTAGTAGTTGCACCTATCATTTTGATATGTGTGTTTGGATTCATGTTTGGTTAAGAAAGCATGATGTATTTTAGGATGAGAAGAAAGTATCAGTTAATTTAGTAGAGCCGATAGTGTGAAGTGACATGTCTACTCATATGGAGTTGCGCGATCCTAATTTGTGTTGCGTGCTTAGTATAGCTATTGGAGATGTTGTTGGAGAGTTATATTATTTCTATAATATGATTTCAAGGAAGTTGTAATAGGCTGACTAGATTATATCATTTGGAGAAAGATACTTATGGCCAGTCAAGTTGTGATCACTAAGTATGGTAGATAGTTGAAAGAAAAGAGTAGAGTAGAAGGTGCGAAGTATTGAGCCATCAGCAGAAGGACTATGTGACAAAGAAGTGAGTGTATGATATTCATTGGAACTGATCTAGACAATAGGTCTAACTCACAACTCACCAAGATCCAAATATAGTGTGTATCTGTTAAACAGAAGGTTGGAGCCTTCACCCCTTTGAGCAGTGTGCTCTCGGATAGTGTGTCCTCACCCCTAACAGGGTTAATTGTAAAAGACTCCTAACAGAGTCCAACCTTTGACCAGGTCACTGTACTTAATGCATTGTAAATATCAACTCCTAATAGGGTTGTAAGATCTTCTAATAGGGATAATTATACTCTAGTACAGTTCATAGTGGGTGCTAATTCCCACCGAGGTTTTTACCTATTTGGGTTTCCCCGTAACCAAAATTATGATGTTGTGTTAAGTGGTCTCATATTGTGTTTATTCTTAATGTTTTTCTGTACTTATTTGGATAAAGAATTGAATCTTGTAGATAACTGATTCACCCCCCCCTCTCAGTTATCTCTTGGAACTATTCCTAACAATTGGTATTAGAGCCAAGTGCCTCAGAGAGAAAGTTTAACAGCTTGAGGTTGATTAGATCAAATTCTTTAGAAAAGAAAGTCCTAAGTTTGATGGAGAGAACTATCTATATTGGAAGAACAAAATGATGACACATTTGCAGTGCATTTCTTTTAAGATTTTTTAAGTAGCTACTAAAGAAGTTCAGATTCCTTCTTTATCAGATCTTGCAAAGGATGATGCAACTCTTAAGAAAAAGGAGATGTTCACTCAAAATGCTATTGCCAAAGAAGCCCTTATCATTTCCTTGTTTGACACTGAGTTTTTAGAGATCAAGAAAGTAGACAAAGCCTACAAGATATGGAAGTATCTAGAAGACATGTTTGAAGGATACATCCAAGCCAAGAATGCGTGTAGAAAGACATGGAAGAAAAAGTACAATACATTGGAGGTGCTACCTTAAGAGAACATCAGAGCCTACAATCAAAGGATTAATGAAGTAGTTGCATGAATCAAAAATAATGGTTGAGAAATTTTTGAAGAACACATAATGGATAAGTTGATGACTACTCTAACAAAAAAATATGAGAACAAGATAAACATCCTAGATGAGACTATGAAATTTTCAAAAGACTTTAGAAGAGAGACCTTAATCAGTAATATTTCAGCATTCGAGATCTCAAGTTTGAAGACAGAGCCTAAAAGTGAGACAACCTTCAAAGCTTTAGTCCATGGTAAGAAATCCTTGAACACTTCTGGTAATTTTGATGATGACGATGATGAAGAGAAAGAACTAGATGATTTCATTGCTATGATTGCTAAGAAAGAAAGGAAAGGAAAAAGAAAATATGAAGGTTAGTTACCATTCAAATGCTTTTCATGTAACAAGATTGGTCATTGTGCATCTAAGTGTCCTACAAGAGTCAAGAAGTTTAAAACTAATTACAAGCCTAAGGATACAAAAGAATGTTACTATGCTGGAGATGGAGTATCATATGAAGATTCAATAGAAGATGAAATTGGATTCATTTCTCTTGAAGATATGGAGAAAATGTTTGATGAAATGGAACTTGAAGATGAAAAGAAAGCACAAGAGTTAGTATTGATTTCACAAGCAGATAGAAGAACAGATTGGATCATTGACATCAGTTGTTCACATCACATGACATGAGATGAAGATAGATTTGTACATCTAGATAAGTACAAAGGTGACATGGTTAGATTTGGAGACAATACTCCTAAACCTATCATAGGTAGAGGAGCTATCACCTTGGATGGAAAGAACAACACTGATGATGTTCTTTATGTTGATGGTTTGCAAGATAACCTACTAAGTGTTGGACAGTTGCTTGACAAAGGATATCAGTTAGAATTCAAAGACAACAATTGCATCATTAATAAAAAGGAAGGAGAAATGATTGCATCAGGCTCAAAGACAAAAGGTAATGTTTTTCAGCTTAATTTTGAAGCAAGTTATTTTGTTGCTAAAGTAGATGACAGTTGGTTATGGCACAAAAGACTATGTCACATCAATTTTGACAACATAGTGAAGATAAGCAATGTAAAGGCAGCAAGAGACCTTCCTAGCATTGAAAAATTAGTTGATACAATATGCAGGGAATGTGTGATGGGAAAGCATGTGAGGAATTCATTCAGAAGCACGCATAATTCAATAGAGAACAAATTGGATCTAGTGCATATAGACCTATGTGGACCAACTCAAGAAAGATCATACTATGGTGAAAAGTACTTTATTTTATTTGTTGATGATTATTCTAGAATTATGTGGGTTGTGTTATTAAAATAAAAATGAGAAGAATTTGAGAAGTTCAAAATATTCAAAGCTAAAGTTGAAAATGAGTCTCAATTAAAGATAAAGTGTCTGAGATCAGATAGAGGAGGAGAATTCACCTCTGACATATTTTATGAGTACTGCAAAGAACATGGGATAAAGAGACAACTAAGTGCACCTAGAACCCCTCAGCAGAATGGAATTGTAGAAAGAAGGAATAGGATCATACTTGACACAACGCGGACCATCATGATTGAAGGAAAGGTCGCACACACCTATTGGAGAGATGCGGTCAATACTATAGTCTATACTATCAATAAAATTCAATTGAGGCCAGGGGAAAACAAGATACCTTATGAGCTATGGTTTGGGAATGTACCTACAGTAAAATACTTCAAAATATTTGGAAGCAAGTGCTACATCAAGAGAGATGAAGCCATTAGAAAGTTTGATGCAAGAAGTGATGAAGGTATTTTTCTTGGTTACTCTACTAAAAGAAAATCTTATAGATGTTTTAACTTAAGATTGAATAAGATTATTGAAAGTGCACATGTAAAGATTGATGAGAAGTTTATGATTCAAGAAAGATATCATGATTATGCACCTATGATTGAATAAGAACCTAGTCCTATAAATAGAGAAATAGTTGTCGATGAAATGTTTGACAACATTGATGTATTATCCAATGACCTTGAAACTAGTGAAGAAGAATCACATAAGTCAGATGATAGAGTCACACCTAATGTTCCTAAATTCACATCTAGATACCATTCAAAGAAAGATATCATTGGAGATCAGAATAAAAAAGTCATGACAAGATCAAAAGCAAAGAGTTCCACAGCTGATGAAGTGGTATGTTTAAATTCACAAATTGAACCTTTAAGTGTTGAAGATGCATGCAATGATTCAGATTAGCATGAAGTAATGAAAGAAGAGCTAGATTAGATAGTTGAGAATGAAACATGAGAATTGGTCCCTAGGCCTAATGATAAGAATGTGATTGGAACCAAGTGGATATTTAGAAACAAGATGAATGAAGATGGTATAGTAGTAAGAAACAAAGCAAGACTAGTATGTAAAGGATATGCGCAAAGAGAAGGAATTGATTATTTAGATACATTTTCCCCTGTAAGGAGATTGGAAGCCATAAAGTTATTTCTAGCCTATGCTACATTCAAGAACTTTAAATTATATTAGATGGATGTCAAGTCAACATTCCTGAATGGAGAGTTGAAGGAAGAAGTCTACATAGAGCAGCCTGAAGGATTTACTTGATCAGACATACGTGATATGGTATGCAGACTAAAGAAAGCCATCTATGGACTTAAGCAAGCCCCTAGAGCATGGTATGAAAGATTAGATGGTTACTTGACTAAGATTGGATTCAAGAAAGAAGCAATAGATTGTAACCTATTCATAAGAGAGACACTTGATGGATTATTGTTGGTTGCTATATTTGTTGATGATATTATCTTTGGTGGTAATGAAAAGCTTAGTGCTGAATTTGATAAAGAGATGCAAAGATAATTTGAAATGAGCATGATTGGACCTATCAAGTACCTTTTGGGATTGAATGTACAACATAAAGACAAAGGTATATTCATTAATTAGACTAAGTATGTGAAAGAGATATTAAAGAAGTTCAAGATGGATGATTGCAAGCCACTAAGTACCCCTATGATAATAGGATGCAAGATTTCAAAAGAAGATGATTCAACAATAGTAGACATGACCTTATATAAGTCTATGATTGGTAAACTCATCTATCTTACTCAATCTAGACCAGATATTTCCAATGCAGTTGGTATTGTTGGAAGATTTGCAGTAGAACCTAAACAAAGTCATCTTATGGTAGTAAAGAGGATATTCAGATATCTGAAAGGAATTATAGACTATGGTTTATGGTTCCTAATTCAGAGAATATAAACCTTCATGTATATACAGATGTAGATTGGGCAGGATGCGTTGATGATAGAAAGAGTACCTTAGGAGGAGCAATATTCCTTGGAGATAGACTTGTTACTTGGACAAGTAAGAAGAAAAATTGTATTTCTCAATCAACATCAGAAGAAAAGTATGTAGCAGTAGCATTAAATTGCTCTATAATTGTATGGATCAAGTAGATGATAAAAGATTTTGGAATTCAAATTGATTATCCTATTGTTATTCATTGTGATAACACTAGCACTATCAATATGTCAAAGAACCCTATGATGCATGCAAATAAATAATACATTGAGATAAAATATCACTTCCTAAGAGAGAAAGTGGTAGAGAAAGAAGTAAAGTTGGACTATGTGAGTACAAAAGAACAACTAGTAGACATTTTCACAAAGCCTTTACTGAAGGATACATTTGAGTATCTCAGGGAGAAGCTAGGAGTAATTCCCTTTCCTGAATCTGATTAGAGTTTGTAGGAGTGCATCAGTCCTTAGTGACTAATGAATGGTTGAATACTCTACTTTAGGAGTAGTACCGATGCTTATTTTGTTTGGCGCCCTTTGCAACTGATGTCAAAGGGGGAGTAACATATAGTCATGAAAGAAAAGAGAGAGAGTATAAATAGTTGAGGAGTATAAAGTAAGAGGGAGTATACAGTAAGAAGATACAATAGTTGATATTCATAGAATTTTAGCAGTAGATGGAGGATTCATCCTTGGGGGAGTTTTTTTGAGGAAATGGATAATGTTATAAAATAATTGTACATTTGGATTGGTGGTGTTTTTAATTCCATATGTTGCCATCAATGCCAAAGGGGGAGATTGTTGGAGATTTGCTAACAAGCCAGTGCTGACTGTATGTTTGTCATTGATGACAACATATGTTAAGAAGCCTGTGTGGGAGTTTGATGGAGAGAGCCTTGAGCATATGGTTCCTAAATATGTTATCAACATGATATCATAGATGCAGAGGCTGATTCTAACTAAAGATAGTAATACCGTAGTTTATATTAGTAGTGTTCCTGGCAGGTCCCATGAAGAGTTTTGTATGTGATTTGTAGTATGGTTGTGATGGAGCCTTGCACATTTATATTTATGTTGTAGACATTTTAATGAAGCTATGTTCATGGATGCAGAGTCAGTTGTGCAGTATAGGTTGAGTTATGATGTTTCTAGTTGACAATTACAGTTTCCTGAGTTTATTTGATGGAGATGACATTGTTTCTATTGTTACATAGTAGTTGTGCATATCATTTTGATATGCATGTTTAGATTCATGTTTGGAGAAGAGTTAAGAATTTTTGGTTAAGAGCACATGACGTATTTTAGGATGAGAAGAAAGTATCAGTTAATTTAGTAGAGTAGACAATATGAAGCGACGCATCTACTCATATGGAGTTGCATGGTCCTAATTTCTGTTGCATGCTTAGTATAGCCATTGGAGATGTTGTTGGAGAGTTATATTGTTTCTCTAATATGATTTCAAGGAAGTTATAACAAGTTAACTTGATTATATCATTTGGAGAAAGATACTTATAGCCGGTCAAGTTGTGATCGCTAAGTATGGCAGATAGTTGAAAGAAAAGAGCAAAGTAGAAGGTGTGAAGTATTGAGCCATTAGTAGAAGGTCTATGTGAAAAAGAAGTGAGTGTATGCTATTCATTAGAACTGATCTAGAAAATAGATCTAACTCACCATTCACCAAGATCCTGATATAGTGTGTATCTATTAAATAGAAGGTTGCAGCCTTCACCCCTTTGAGTAGTGTGCTCTTGGACAATGTGTCCTCACCCCTAACAAGGTTAATTGTAAAAGAATCCTAACATTGTCCGACCTTTGAACAGGTCACTGTACTTAATGCATTGTAAAGATCAACTCCTAGCAGGGTTGTAAGATCTTCTAACAAGGATCATTATACTCTAGTACAGTTCATAGTGGGTGTCAATTCCCATTGGGGTTTTTACCTATTTGGACTTCCCTGTAACCAAAATTGTGGTGTTGTGTTAAGTGTTCTCATATTTTACTTATGCTTAATGTTCTTCTATACTTAATTAGATAAAGAATTGAATCTTGTAGATAAATGATTCACCCCCCCTCTCAGTTATCTCTTGGGATTATTCCTAACACTTCGTTATTAAACCTTTAATTGCATCCATGTGTAGGATGTGTTCGCAATAATAAGGCCTCCCAATGGGGGTTGACATTTGTCAACCCATCAAGGTTTCAAGCCACTCCATGGAGTGTGTCTCTCCTCTAAGATTTTCCAACGCACCACATGTCCCTCAAGACACCCACGCTTGAAGGGACCTTGTCAATGCATATTCAAGGAATTTTCTCCCGCATGAGGATTCCAATGACCAACGAAATTTTCAATACCCATCTCAAAAAGTCCTTTTAGTTGGTCCATGCAATCATGGTCATTCTTTGATCGAGCCACAATGATTTATTCTTTTTGAAGCCCAACTAGATAAGATGCTGCAATTAACCAACTAGAAGGAGACAATTTCCCACAACATAGGAAATTGAGAGATTCATGCTTGATTCTTTGGCATGCAAATCAATTATAACTAATTGTAATCATTTTTTAATTATGTAGACTAAGGGTTGTTCTATTAAAACTCTGGGACCTATAAAAGAAAAGGGGTTGCAAATCTTGAGCTTCTGTTCAATAGGTGGAGAAATACTATGTATTATTTGTATATGTTTTATTTTTTGAGAACAAGATCCTATGGATTGTCAAACAAGGGTGTATATACTATATAATTTGTATTCTAGGGCATACTTTCTCACCTTGGCATGTTTTCTCTTATAAATCATGGGGATTGTCTTTTTTGCCTTTTCCTTTTTGTTAATCAATGTGTCCTATGCAGAATTTTTATGGGTCTGGTCTAGTTTATTTGTGTCTTTGGCCTACTCCTCAAGAAGGTTAGTTTTAGGAAGTAATATTTTCATCTGACCCTTATTAAAATTATTTCTATTTTCTAGGAGATAGTGTCCAATACTGTGTCTGTGGGTGAAAATAATTTCACTCTCTTTAGGAGCTTTGTGTCTTCATTTAGACTCTTGCCGATGCTTCCCATGGCTAGGATATGAATGTGTTTTCCCTATGCTTGAAGACTTTGGATTTTTTCTCTCTTGGCCAATAATGAAGGGTCTATGGTGCACTATGTTGTTGTAAATGAAGGCATAAAATTATGACTAGAAATGGTCAAACCTCTACAGATACCATATGACACATTCTTAGCCTATTAAACAAAGCTTTGATCTAAAATTTTTCCTCCCCTTAGCTTAGGTTATTTTAAAAATATTTTTCCATTCCTTTTCCCCAAAAACCACTCATAAAGAGTCGATTTCTAAAATCCCGAAGGTTGGTTCATAGGGTGCACCCTATACCACTCATGTGAAGCATCTTGACTACCCTTATTTAGGTGTGATACACTTACATATCAATAATATTTTTGGGTACACTTGTTGGGACATAGCTAAATGTAGTTGCCAAAGTTAGTGCATTATTTGGATTTTCCATCTTGAATGAAGAAAGAAAGTGTACATGACAAGCAATAGTCAGGGTCTAGTTAGGAATTGACCCAAGTTACTAAAATTTCACTAATTGGGTTACTCCTCAACCTTTTCATTGGAATCAAGTTCCCAACTCAAAACATATATTGCTCGACCTTCATTGCAAGTTCTAGATCATTGAGCTTGAAAAATAGTAGAATGCTTTTTGGTATTCTTCGAGTGCACTAGAGGCATCTCCCAAGGAGAAATATTTGGTAGAAGATATGGTCTTGGAGGACCAGTTTACAAATGCACATGACCCATAAAGTTCATGTTCGATGGGAGATGAGTCTTATTGGAGTGATTTTATAGAGTTATCCTTCCAATTCCCAATGCTAGATACAATTCCTTATTCAAGGGTAGACCAGTAGTTTTGCATTTAAAGAAGAAGAATAAACAAAGCTATCATGGCCCAAAATTGACACACACGAGACCACTTCATGATGAAGAAAGTATTCCCCTTCCACATCCAAAGCCTAACAATCTAAGCTCTCTATTTTTTGAGCTCCCCTATTATTTTGAGAATGAAAACTTTTTTTCCACATAGGTTTCAAAGATCTTAGAGATTCCTTAAAAGGAAGTGATTCCATAGGAACTTTCTCCCAAGGCACTTAATGATAAAAGAAAAGTGGAGAATGAAGACATGATTTTTTGGGATGAGCTTGAAGAATTTTGTGAAATACTCGATGAATCAAATCTAACCTTTTAGATGGAGCTTTCCCCTACACCCTAGATAACAAAAAAACTCATTTTCAAGGTCAAAGGAAGGCGTAGTAGAATTCCCTATTGCAACCCACTACCAACATTCCCACAGGTGCCCAATTAGGTATTATTCTGAGCCCACATTTTGCCAGTTTGATCAAGTCATGCTCACATTAGAGTATGAAAATATTTTTTCAAATATTTTGAGATGTCATATCATGTGACGTTAGAGGAATACCCAAAATGAACCATTATATCATCATCTCTGATGTATCACACATGAAGATGATAATACCCATGTTACCTTTCTTTTGTTAAAATGGTGTAGAGTCATTAATTGAAAAGAAAAGATTAGGTCATAGGGGTAGATACTTCTCCATTCCAGTAAATGGGTTCTTGTGATAAATTTTACCTGTTAGCTAGTGTAAATAATGAGGCTAGGTTATTTTACCTTTCAATAAGTCCTACTACACAAGGTGATACATTTTTAGTGTCCCAGGTATAGTCGTAAGTCCCCAATGTTAGTCTATAGTGTGCTTCTCATGATTATCATTGTCACATAACAAGTATCTTTTTAATTAAATGGTGATTTTATTTTTCTGCACTAACCCCTTTCATTTTTTAAGAGCAAGCATTCCAATGCATCATGTGTTCCCCACTTCCACGCGTGCCCCTCGAAAGGTAATTTATGACCTTCTATTATTTTTATGTGCGATAGTGAGATCCCTTATTAGGATATGTTGTTACTTTGATGATAAACATTAATATTCACTCTTTAATCTTTCAAGGTAACATACATGTTAGAACAATAAATGATGAAAAAGTGATCATCAATTAGAACAATAAGGACCAAGTGATCATGAGTTCCTATCAATGTGGCCAACCTATTATTATATATGTACCCAAGGAAATGTTACTAAGGCCGTGGGCTAGTGAATCTCACTAGTGTATCCATGTCCCCGAGCTACAATTCCAAATCCTACACCTATGAATCTACCTATGCTAAATTCCTTATGCCACCTTTCAAAAGCATTTCCCTTTTCATAGAGCAAGTAGCCACTATTGTAGGCATAGGGAATTTACTGCACTAACAAGATAATGTTAGATCAAATTGAAAAAGGTACCATGATCATTTTCTAAGAACTGCCATTTGTCCATTTTGGAACTTTGAACCCAATATTAGTTTCTAAATAGCGTGGTTAGAGGAGATCTGTACACCTTCGACATCAAGTAAACGTAAATGCATTTATTTTAGTTTAAAATGATGGATTATTTTTGATATCTTGATGTACTAAAACTTTTTTAAATGGAATTTAGCATTAATATATGTCATTTCATTTAAATTAGTGTTATCTAACTAGATTTTACATGCTTTACACTTAACTACCCATATTAATGATTGATAAGATGTCCTTCCTTGGTAATCTAGGGAAACAATTAGATATTTTTTTGCTACCACCTTGGAAACCAACATGGAGGAATGAAATTGTAGTCATTCATGTATTCTAAAGCCAAAGAGGCAAACAAGAGAAAATAAAAATAAAAGAAAAAAATGCAAAAAGTGCAAATTTAGGATATGATAACATCTCTACTGGGTCTATGGATTCCTGACTCACATAAAGGATCTATTCAGTTGGCTATGGAAAAAATATCACCTACGTAGCCTAGTGGATAGGTGGAAACCATTTAATTATCTTAACCAGGGGAAGGCCTAACTCCTTACACACAAAAATCAATTGATAATCTAATTTCATCTTTTGACTTGTTAATCTAATGCTTGATTTATGTTGTTATTGAACCACAAATGATCAAACATAAAATTTCTTTACAAAGTAGAAAGAAAATACATTCATTTTCTCTGAACCTTGGTACCCTTTTCCTCTATGGCTATTTGGATTGTTGAACTAACTTTTTTGATTATTGAATGAGGTTAATAGCTATTTTTTGGCTAAACTTGTGGTATTTTATTTTTCTCTCACCTTTCTAGGTTCTCTTCTTGCAACCTTCTCCACATCTTTGGCCCTCTGGTTTGATCCAGTTCATCTGTTAATGTTTTGTTTTCTTTCCCAAGGAAATCTCCAACTTTAATTTTTCTTGTAGTTATTTCAAGCACATCTATCGTGCAACCATCAACTCACCAAATTAAAGATAACTGATCCGAGAAATTTGAAGTGAGTACTTTCTCCAGCCCAATGGATAAGGCTTTGATTTTTATAGGTAGAGATTCAAGGTTCATTCCTTAGAGGCCGAGACCCCTTGAAAGTTTCCAAAAACTATATAATCCTTCCACACCACTAGCCTCACCACCTTTTCATTTACTCAAACTTCATCTGCATCGACATGCGGGTTGCATTCATAATAAAAATCCTCATGACAGGGGTTGAAACATGTCAACCCATCAAGGTTTCAAGCTTCTCCACAGAGGATTTCTCTCCTCCAATCTCTACTAGCATGCCACTTATCCCTCTAGACACTCATGCTCGAAAGGACCCTGCCAATGCATATTCAAGAAATATTCTCCCGCATGAGGATTCCCACAACCAATAAATTTTTTAACAACTGTCTTAAGAACTCCTTTTAGTTTGTCCATGCAATCATGGTAATTCTTTGATCAAGCCACAATGATTTATTCATTTTTGAGCTCAGTTGGTGAACATGTTGTGATTAACCAAGTAGAACGACACATTTTCCCACAACATAGGAAATTGAGATATATGTGCCTAATTATTTGGAATGTTGATTGATCATAGCTAATTGTAATCATTCTTTGATTATGTCAACTAAGGATTGTTCTTTAAAATCACAGGGACTTGTAATAGAAAAGGGGTTGGAAACATTGAAATTCTATTCAATAGGTAAAGAAATACACTATATTATTTATAGAGGTTTTATTTTTTGAGAATAGGACTATATGGCTTGTTGACTAGGGGTGCATAGTGTAACATTTGTATTCTAGGGAATAATCTCTCACCTTGGTATGTTTTCTCTAAATAAATAACGAGGATTGTGCCTTTGTTTCATTTTCCCTTTTTTAATAAATGTGTCCTATTTTGAATCTTTACAAGTCTTGTCAATTTTATTTATGTCTTGAACTTTCTTCCTAGGATGGTTAGTTTTAGGAAGTGATATTTTTTTGTTTGAATCTTATTCAAACTATATGTATATGCTAGGAGATAGTTTCATGTACCATGTCTATGGGTGCAAAGGCTTGCGCTCTCTTTAAGAGTTTTGTGTCTTCATTCAGAACCTTACATGTTCTTCCCATGGTTTGGATATTGATGCAAAGTGGGAAACTAGAAGAATGACACAACCTAACTTATTGATTCTTCACTCTTAGACTCAACTTCTAAGCCAACCTTCAACTGAGATTCTTAAATCACCTATACCATTCAAAATCATGAAATTAAAACTTTGAGGGAGTGATAAGAGTTAATGTTCCTTGGGATACATTATCTTGATCTTTTGAACAAGTTTGAACACTTCATTCATGTGTTGGGGTCATAAAACACAAAACTGTCCTAGTGGCTAGTAGCCCTAAGAACACAATTTCTCAAGGACAACTCCAAAATTCTCCAAATAACCCCTTAAAATATTTATGGTTTTAGATACTCTTTTTGGGCATTAGAAAAAATCCAAGATATTGGGTCTTGACTCTTCTCCTACACCCCCAAACACTCACTATTGGACATAGACCTAGTAGGCCCAATTAGGACTAGTTTCCAAAGTAGGTCATTAGAAATGGGTTCATAGAACCAAAAAAAGGCTTGGATGTGTTCTTCTACCCTCAAATACACCATTTTAACCATTTAATTGGTTCTAATCACTCCCTTGCATGATTGTCTCATTGTTCTTCTAACTTCTAGACTAAACACATGGGCTTATTTAGCCTAGGGCTTGGTGGAAAAAATACCAAATCGTGCTACCCTGTTCGGAGTTCCCTTTGATCTTCAACTTGTAGATTTATACTTTGATGGATAATTTTAATAATACTTTGACTCTATCACCACTCCAAAGTCCACAAGGAAGAGGGCCAATTAACAAGGATCAACAATGAGATCCTCCTACACTTTGAGCCTTAATGCTCAGGTGGGTGTACCCTTGATTCACTTCTTGAAAGGAATCACTAAATGTTATACCAATATGCCCTTTACTAATTGATTAAAGATTTTATCATTTGAATGTGTGTGTGATTGATGATGATGGACTGCCTCTAGAGAAGGGACCAGTGCCTTAACTAGGGCATAGAGTCACCTAATAGCATACATCCACCGAAAACCCTAACTCAAACACACCTGAATTCAGGATACGTGCTTTTTCTATTATCCCTCTCACTCACATATCAAGACATCAAATCCTCATCTAGCCATGAACTCATTGAAACTACCTCAAGGACTTTAATCCTAACTTTTTTAGGAACTTAAAGATAATTTTAAAATACTCTTTGTTTACCATATGCTAACCCACTTTGTGAAATTAACATATATGAGTTCAAGAACAAAACAAGAAGACATACACCACTATGAGATTGGAATTCAACTATATTCTCATTAAGACTTGCAGAATCAATACATTATTAAACAAAAAAGTGCCAAAGAAATAGACCCAAATCCAGGCTCTCCTTGCTCAGTATAATACCATCAATGACCAGGGACCAAAAAGAAAGTTTTGGAACCTCTAAAAAATAAAAAAAGCTACAATATATACTCCCCTAGTCATCTTGAAATCCCAAAATAGGATGCAATAAGCTATGGATGACTAGGGTTAGGGTTTCACCCACTAAACCAATTGAAATAGTCAAGAATTTATTACAGGGGAAGAAACCCAGGAAACCAGGAGAGAACAAATCCCAAAGTGATCCTCAATCATGAGAATAGCACTAAGAAAGTAATGAGAACCACAAAAATGCCCAATCTGTCAACTCATTCGGCCACCTGCAACATGCCTCGAGCACAAAGAACACAGTACAAACCCTTGCAGACAATCATGGAACACCCTGGACCACACTACAACAATAAGTGCTACCAAACAAATCAAATCTGACCATAAAAACAATTAAAACTAGTCCTTTCTGTCACTAAAATCCTCATAAAATTTGAATTTAAATAGCAACGGTCACATTCATGGTGCCTGCAACATATCAGCGGTTAAAATTTGAATTTAGATCAACTTTAAGTCATGATCATTTGATCCCTTTATTTCATGGGCTTTATGACCTTAACTCAATTTCCATCCTCAGGTTAACTCCTAGCGAACATGCGACAAGGCATTTCTTATTTGTAAAGTGAAAACACTAACCCACCTTTAACTCCATGACTTAGCAAATAAAGGAAACCTAACTCATCCTAGCTACATCTAGTGAATTGGCTATAGAAGAGTTTTGCCATTTCCTAGAACACTTTTTACCTCTGCCAATTCATTTAGTGACAACGTGAATGCTTGTTTGCCAAATCACTAAAACATTTAGAGTACTGCCACCTTTTCATGCGAATAAGAGAAACCTTTGAACATTTATCAGGACTGCTAAATACTTTGTCAGGACCACTAAAATGTTAGACCAAAACCTGGGCCCGCCCTCAAGAAGATCGACAATCATCACATCTTCACATGTGTTAGAGAAAACCTTTCAGATTATACACCGACCGTCAATGCTCTGTCATTGTCAAGACTACTGAAACTTGAAAAACCTAGCCCCACTAACAGCATATCCAGTCATTACTATGTGGACCAATCAAATATCACCATATTAGCACACCTTGCTTGTGGACCCGCTGCACTTTATCCCCTCTGAAAAAAGTAGAATCAATGGTTGGCGCATGATCTTAAACCTCTAACACATCCCATAAGATCATGCACCTGTCGTTGATTTTCTGACAATGTCAGGACCCTCTGACAAACTCAAAAACTAGGTCCCACTGACAACTACCACTATATTAATACATGGACTAATGAGAAGCTGCCATTTGTACCTGTGTCACCTTGGACCCATAGTTTGAAGCACCGTGTCATAAAGAGAATCAACGGCCATCTTAAGATCACATAGCTTTGACACATCTCATAATAACATGCACCCATCATTAGATCGAGATGGTGTCAGAGCCAAGACCAAGAAAGAATGAAGTCAAAATATAGGAAATATTAATTGCTAAGACTTAGGAAAATAAATCAAGGGGGTTGACATAAAACCCTAGTCGCATGATCGCATAGCATGAAAATGGTTCACGTGATCATGTGACAAAGAGGTTAACAATTTAGCACATGTGCTAAAGAGATTTTAAGTGATTCAAAAAGGTAACACGAAATCAAAATAGGGCATGGGAAAAACAAAGGGGTTTTTCACACCAATGGCTAGATTTTAAAATTTTGAACTAGGGCTTATGCTAGAGACCTAAAAACAACTGCAGAGACCAGAAGAAAAGGGCTAGAGCCATGAAATTTTTTCAAAGTGCTAATAGTGGCTCTATTTGGGGATGTGTGGCTCTTGCAGGCACAACAAGAAATTAGAATCATTGGTTAAAGCAGACCACCCCTCTGGAAAAATTGACAACAAAGAGCAACAGGACCAAAACCTTATAGACCATGACAAAACAGGACAGGGGCAAGCAACTTTACAAAATTTACACAATGTACAGACCTAACTACTATTCATGGAAATAGAAAAATTTCAACTAAAGTATTTCTTCAAGAATTGTCCATGAACTAGCAATTCCTAAACCTCACCATTCAATTCCTTGACAATATATGAATCTTGGCCCCATTTCTCATGAATTAAATATGGCCCTAGCTAGATGGGATCAAATTTACCATGTTTTCCTTTATCCTCCAACTTGGCATTCCAAATTAACACCAAATCACCAGGTTCAAACCTTCTATCAACAGTCTTCGTCATACAAATTCTTAACCTGGAACTGCAATTTGGCACTTCTTGCAACTGATTCTCTTCTAGTCTCATCTAACCTAATGAGGCCCTCAATTCTCAACTGCATCTCATCATCTATGCCATCATCATATAATTGCACAAATTTATACATTTCCAATAAGTTATTTTGAGGCATTCTTGCATGTATTCCATATACTAGGTCAAATGGTGCACAACCAGTTTCCCTCTTCACAGTTACCCTATCAGCCCATATAGCTAATGGTAGTTTTGAATTCCATGCTCTTTTATTCTTTTCAAGAATCCTCCTTAGGATTTTAATCAAACTCTTATTAGTAGATTCTACTTGACCATTTCCTTGTGGATGATAAGGTGAGGAATAAGAAGTTGAATTCCTAAACCTTTGCAAAAGTCCTTGTACTCAACAGACCTGAAGCACATTGCATTATCACTTACTATTCTCTCAGGGCACCCAAACCTTGTAACAATATTATTCAATAGAAAATCAATTACCATCTTGCTGGTTGCATTCCTTGTAGGTATAGCCTCTACCCACTTTGTAAAGTAATTAGTGGCAACTAAGATCCATGAGTGTCCTCCACTTGACTTGTTTTGTATCTACCCTATGAAATCAATTCCCCATTGTTGGAAAGGAGCTTGCACTTCTACTGGCCTTAAGGGCATATTGCCTAAAAATTTAAGTTTACCATAGAACCTTTGACAAGCATCACACCTCCTTACCAACTGTTCTGCATCCTTGAAGATTGTGGGCCACCAGAATCCTGCTCTCAAGATTTTATGAGCAGTAGTCTTACCCATGTAATGCCCACCACAAACTCCCTCATGCATTTCCTTTAGTAGCTTGTTAGCTTGATCTTCATCAACACATTTCAAAAGTATGCAATCTAAATTCTTTCTGTACAATTTACATTTCACAATTACATACTTGATGGCCTATAATTTTAATGTCCTCCTCTGATTATCAGTCATTCCTGCTAGACATCTCATATTTCTCAAGTAATATATGATATCTTGATACCAAACATAATCATCCATATCACATGTATAATCAATTTCAGAATGATTTACCTGATTTGCATCAAGATTGGATTGAGCCATCAGTTTTTCCAATCCTTGTCCTCTAACCAATTTGGTAATTTGGACATCAATGTTGAATTTTTGGATCCTATTGATCCATCTGCATCTTCTTCCAGACACCTCTTGCTGTGAGAAAATATCCTTCACAGCTGCAGTTGGCATAAAAGCAATCACAACTGCCCCCATCAAGTAACACCTAAAATCCTTGACTACCTTCACAAGTGCATATGCTTGTTTCTCATTTATGTCATACTTCAATTCAGTGGCCTGCAAAGATTTACTGAAGAATGCAATAGGCTGCTCATAACCATCCTTATTTTTCTACAACAATAGTGTGAAAATATGCAAAGGAAAAGATATGCATTGGGATACTATAATCAGGTGCCTTAAGCATTGGTGCATCTTTGATAGCCTACTTGATATTTTTGAAAGCCTCATTAGGCTCACCCTCCCAATTGATTGCAAATCCCTTCTTCAACATCTCAGAAATAGGTCTAGTAACCTCTATAAAATTGTCACAAACCTCCTTAAGAAATTGACCTAACCAAAGAAAGACTAAATTCCTTTAACATTTTTTGGCCTCTGAATCTTATCAATAGCTGCCACCCTTTCAAGATCAATTCTAACTCCTTGCTTCTCAACTAAGTGGCCAAGAAACTTACCTTCAGTCACACCAAATGCACATTTCCTTGGATTTAATGAAATGTCATATTCCAAAGCCCTCAAAAATATTTTCTCTAAATGAGTATAGTGGTCTTCTTCCTTCTTGGAATAGGGAGTTAAATTATCTTGATAAACAACAAGGAAATCATCAATAAAATTTGAAAAAGCAACATCCATTGCCCTCTGAAAAGTAGCACCAACATTTGTGAGACCAAAAGACATTCTCACATAAACATATGTCCCCCAAGGTGTTGTGAAGGCTGTCTTGAATTATTTTGATTCTTTAACAATTACTTGATTGTAGCCAGAGAAACCATCCATCATAGACATCAATTTAGATCTGGTTACTCTCTGCAACATAGCTTCCATATTGGGCAGACAATAGTTATCCTTTAATGAGCTGATGTTCAAATTATTGAAGTCCACACAAAGCCTGATGTCACCATTCTTCTTTCTCATAGGAACAAGGTTTGAAACCCAAGAAGAGTGCCTTATAGGCTTGATAATTCCAGCATCTCTCAGCTTCATTAACTCTTCTTTCATCTTGGGTGCTGAAGTAGGATTAATAGGCCTTTGTTTTTGCCAAAAAGGTTTAGCATCTTCTCTCAATGAAATAATATGCTAAAACAAATCTTCTCTATAAACCTTTAGGTCATCATATGACCATGCAAAAACATGCCTAAATTTTCTCAATAATTCAATCAAAGATTTTTTCACATTTTGAGACATGTCCCTACCAATGTATACCTTCTTAGTTGCCTCATGTGTTCCAAGGTTTATCTCCTCTAGGTCAACATGATCCTCTCTCTTGATATTCTTTTGAACCCTATCCTGGTTATCAAAGACAGTCTCCAAAATAACAAGCCCCTTGGGCACCTTGTTAGTTCTAAGTTGAATGACTTCATTGCCAAAGACAACCTCTTTTCCTCCTATAGTCTCAATCAGAGCTGAACAATCTAATTCCTGACCATGATACTGATCTTCACAACTCATAAACTTCAAGATATCATTATCATCATCAAAAACTTGCCAATTTTCAATATTGTCTAGTACACTAGGCCTAGCCTGAATTTCAACTTTAGAGATACTAGTAAATGTAATATCACTGGGATTGATTTCTATATTGGCTAACAAGTCAGCCATCTTATTGTTACTCCTATCCTTCCATTCAATATTGAAGGCATCAAAATGTTCAATCAAATCCCAAACTGCATTCCTATATTATTTCAACCTCTTGTTCTTGGAAGCATATATTAACCTGACTTGGGACACCACCAACTCAGAATCACCAACAACACTCAAACACTTAATACCATGTTTTTGTGCCAACCTCAGTCCTAACAAAAATGCCTCATATTCTACTATATTGTTGGTACAAAATAAATTCAATGTGAAAGAAAATTTTTAGGTGTTTCCATTAGGAGAAATAAGTCAAATACCTGCTCCTGCTCCATCATTGCAATTTGCACCATCAAAGTACATTACCCACAAATCACCCTTCATAGAATTAACACTTACCTCAATAGAGATAGGTGACAAAATAGGTTCCTTCTCAAGTACAAGGATCTCTACCCTAAAAGCATTAACATAAGTATCCACAAAACATGTAGTCTCATTGTTAATATTTCTCTCAATCATGTGGCATACTCTTGGCTCTGGCTCAATCTTGAAAAATAGATCATCAATCTTGAAAGTGGCATAGGACAGATCACACTATAAACTTCCACCCATGTCAGCACTCCACCTTCTAGATAACACCATCCCATAATGAGGGATATCCACCACCAAAACACTCATTGTTAGTTCTTTCTCTGGATATGCTGCCAACCTATATGGCATTGCATTGATAGTCCCAATGACTGGTACCTCCCTTTGATCCATTGCACAACATCTGCCTTGAACTGTATCAACTTTAAGGCCTAACTTTTTCATAATCTTAAAAGGCATGACAATATTAGAGGCACCACTATCAATCATTCAATTTCTTAGTTTCATTCCATTCACAAGGAAACTTAAAAAGAATGGATCAATGTTTTCAAGGCTAGCATTGATAGAACTATCCAAATATATAGGAGGAATTTGAGATACAATTCCTTGAGCAGCAATACCTTTCAAAGCTTTATCCTGAGACCCAATGCTTGCAACATCATTGTTATGAACATTATCTACCCATGCAATAGCTTTGTCTTTGTGTTCAGGGATCCTCAACAATTCTGACAATGGAACCTTAACTATAATTTGGGACAATACATATAACATATCAATAGGAGCAGAGGAAGGAATCTCAATCTGCATTGCCTTAATACCTCTTTGTTTATCTGATACATTAAGTGTATTGGCCACCCTCACTTTTTCAATCTTAGCCATTGTGTTAACTGGCTTCTCAATCTCATTAGAAATTTTTTCAACTCCAACTCCCTTAGGCTCATAATTCTTACTTTTTGCATTCTTGAATTTCACCATGTGATCACCTTTTGATTTGTTCTCATTAGGCTCTATGGAGTTGGTACTCTTTATAAACATTCCTGCAACTTTTCCATTTGTATCCCTTGCCACCATGCCTCTAGTTTGCACTTGGGCAATCATTTCTGTAGTAATCCTATCCATCTCTTCTCTAGAAGGTCTTCTTAAATTTACTAGTTCAAAAGAAGAGTTCATGTTACATGTCTTCTTATCAATGCCTTCATCATCAGAAAAAACCTCTTGATGAAAAAGGGCCTGATTGTGTCTCTTCACATTTACATCTGCTTCTTCATCAAAATTAGAATCATCTTCATATCCTAGATATGAAGTAGCCATGTTGCCTCCAACATCATTTGGATCTTCCTCTTGACCTATCTCCTCATTGCCACAATCTTGATTTGCAGCCATAGAATGTGCAACCACACAATGCTCTACAGAATGAGGGGACTGGCATGCAACACACCAAGGTATGTCCTCATGACATTTATTGAAGCTTTTTGTAGAGGGTTAGGGACACCTCTGTCATTTTTTCCTCTTGCAGTAGGGACAACAAGCTTGCCATCCTTCCATTGGGTGTTGTAGGGGTAGTTCTGCAATCTATTATGCTTATTGAAATTGTTGTTGAATTGAGGCCTTTCATTGATAGGAGCACTGATGTTCCTATTTGTAGGTGCATTCAAATCCTTCAATGCATTGAGCACCTTATCTAATTTATCTTCTTCTTGCCTCCTAATTCCAACATTCCTATCATTTTCTTTTTTGTATTTCTTGTCCCCAAACAACTTAGGGTCATCTCTCTTCCCACCCAATTTCTCTGATATCTTCATATTGGTCTCAATATTTATAGCAATCCTAAAAGCATCTCTAAGAGTTCTTGGTTCCTTGTCCCTCAACAAATAACCCATCTTTCCATCAAATGCATTAAAGTATGTGGTTAAACAAACATTGTCATCTAATCGCATAACTTGGAACAACTTATGCATATCCTTCTGAAATCTCATGTTGAATTCAGCTGCAGACTCATTTTGATTTTTCCTTATGGTATTGAATTCATTCAACATGAAACTAGCATTAGGCCTATCACCATACTGCTCTTTAAAACATCTCTCAAAAGAATCCCAAGTATCAATACATTTATCAGGAAGTCTCTTAAACCAATCTCTAGCATCCTCCATTAGAGATTGAACAAACAATTTCATGACTACATCCTCATGCTCAACCTCATAATCATTAAGCATATCAACAAATAACCTAAGATGCTCCTCACAAATAATAGCATTATTACCAGTAAACTTAGGTACCTTATCTCTTCTATCATTTGGAAAAGCATTTGGGTAGCATGGTATCCCATCAAAACTAATTTTCCTATAGCCTTATAGTTGCATAGGTCTTCCTTGAAATCCTAAACTAGTGTTCCCACTAGAATTATTATTTTTATCTACATTTCCACCCACTTGCACATTTTACTATCTATTAGGATCAACAAATGATTTGGTAGATACATTAGGAATTAGATTACTAGTAGTAGCATTGCTAAGTGGAACAGTAGTGTTCATAGATGGCATACCTAGCTCAGTAGTAGAAGGGCCATGAACATTAGCTGATGAAGCCTTCAAGAACTAGATCTTTCTTCTTTTCTCTGCAATAGCAGCATCAACTTCAGCTCTTTCCAACTCTTGAGAAAGAGCTTCATCCTCTCTTCTTTTTCTTTCTATCTCTATCTCCCTATTTGATTTAGGTGGTGGGATCCCTGGTATTGTCACTGGTTTGCTTATTTGGACACCCACCATCTTCTACTTTCCTTTTTCATTAATAACTACAGTAGGCCTAGTGATCTCATATCCATTCTTACCCTTAGGCAAAGGAGCATAACTTTGCACTTGTCTGATCACAGGGCCTTCTTCATCAAACTCATGGTCTTGCAACAAGCATTCCTGCTCACTTCTTAGAGCTTCAAGATCACCAAAAACATCATGCTGCAACACCCTAGGGGCAGAAGCAAGCATCTTGTTTCTCTCCTTCATTTCATTAATTTTTCTTAAAAGAGACTGCCTCTCCATTAGAGCATTTACTTTTTCAGCCTCTCTCTCCTCTTGTAACCTTTTGTATATGGCATCCTGGTCTGCCAAATGCAACCTAAGTGCATTTAGGTCATGTGGATCTATCATGTTGTCTTCAGAGCTTGATGACACTTCTACATTAGTAGGATGCTGATATGGGAAATGCACTTGCCGTGGTCTCATGGGCTCCCTTCTGAAATTATCTTCATCAAGATCTAAATCAATCTCCAAACCCATCTCTCTGGCTTGTCATCCTGACCTATAGGCAATGAACCCTTGTCTTGAAATATAGCCTCTGGGGTATCATAAAAATTATCTTCGGAGCGACCACCATTTGATCTAAAAAATCTATCTTGTGAACCTTCCTCACTTGAGGAAACATGTGGTGCTCTACCTCTAGTATTTCTTTGTTCTCTTATGGGAGCACTAGTAGACTCACCATTTCTTCTGATCCAACTCTTCTTCTCCTATCTAGGTAATTGCTCTAGAGTGACCTCCAGATTTTTCTTGACAAAAGATCTAGTATTCCTCCTTTTGTCCATCTTTTACAGTTTATAGCACTGGTTCTAACCTCTTGAGTCGCCACCCACCAATAGTGGGAAATCTTTAACTGAACACAATAGGAAAACAAGAGTGCACTTTGAAAACCTTAATCACTAGACTCTCCCTAACAGAGTCGCCATTTTTTTGGGGACTCGGATGGGTAAATCAATCTGGTCAACAAAAAATTTTGAATATAACAATATAAACCCAACCAAAGACCCTAACATATATACTTTTTCATTGTTGTTCTCCCCAGTAGAGTCACCATTTTATTGGGAGTTCCCTTTGATCTTCAACTTGTAGATTTATACTTTGATGGATAATTTTAATAATACTTTGACTCTATCACCACTCCAAAGTCCACAAGGAAGAGGGCCAATTAACAAGGATCAACAATGAGATCCTCCTACACTTTGAGCCTTAATGCTTAGGTAGGTGTACCCTTAATTCACTTCTTGAAAGGAATCACTAAATGTTATACCAATATGCCCTTTACTAATTGATTAAAGATTTTATCATTTGAATGTGTGTATGATTGATGATGATGGACTGCCTCTAGAGAAGGGACCAGTGCTTTAACCAGGGCATAGAGTCACCTAATAGCATACATCCACCGAAAACCCTAACTCAAACACACCTAAATTTAGGATACGTGCTTTTGCTATTATCCCTCTCACTCACATATCAGGACATCAAATCCTCATCTAGCCATGAACTCACTGAAACTACCTCAAAGACTTTAATCCTAACTTTGTTAGGAACTTAAAGATAATTTTAAAATACTCTTTGTTTACCATATGCTAACCCACTTTGTGAAATTAACATATATGAGTTCAAGAACAAAACAAGAAGACATACACCACTATGAGATTGGAATTCAACTATATTCTCATTAAGACTTGCAGAATCAATACATTATTAAACAACAAAATGCCAAAGAAACAGACCCAAAATCCAGGCTCTCCTTGCTCAGTATAATACCATCAACAACTAGGGACCAAAAAGAAGTTTTGGAACTTCAAAAAAATAAAAAAGCTACAATATATACTCCCCTAGTCATCTTGAAATCCCAAAATAGGATGCAACAAGCTATGGATGACTAGGGTTAGGGTTTCACCCACTAAACCAATTGAAATAGTCAAGAATTTATTACAGGGGAAGAAACCTAGGCAACTAGGAGAGAACAGATTCTAGAGTGATCCTCAATCATGAGAATAGCACTGAGGAAGTACTGAGAATTAGAAAAATGCTCAATTTGTCAACCTATTCGACCACCTGCAACACACCTCGAGCACAAAGAACACAGTACAGACCCCTGTAGATGATCATGGAACACCTTGGACCACACTGCAACAACAAGCACCACCAAACAAATCAAATCTGACCACAAAAACAATTAAAACTAGTCCTTTCTGTTGCTAAAATCCTCAGAAAATTTCAATTTAAATAGCAATGGTCACATTCATGGTGCCTACAACATATCAATGGTCAAAATTTGAATTTAGATCAACTTTAAGTCATGACCATTTGATACCTTTATTTTGTGGGCTTTGTTAGCACCTAGAAAAATTTTCATGGCTCTAGCCTTTTTCTTCTGGTCCCTGTAGTCATTTTGTGTCCTTGGCCTTGAAATCCTTGCAAAATATTAAAAAAACTAGCCGTTGCATACAAAAACCCTTTGAAAACCTTGACCTCATTCTAATTTCAAGTTAACCTTTTTCAGGTCACTTAAAATCCTAATCTGCATTTGCTAATTAAATCCTTTAAGCTGTTTGGCGGTTAGGTTTTCATGTCTGGCGGGATCCCTTTTAATTTTTCCTAAGTTTCTCCCCTCGGCAGCGTTTAATATTTTCCTATAGTCCCCTACGCCTGATATTTTCCTTAAAGCCTAAGTCTCAGCACTTAATTTTTCGTATGTTTCGGCTTTAATGTTTTCTGGGCCCAGTTTTCTGACAGTATTTCCATCTGACGGTTAGCGTAAGTTCTCATAAGATGTGTCAAAAGCTTGAGATCTTATGCCAATCATTGATCTTTCTTCATGACATAGCCTTTCTTTTTGAGCGGGTCCACTGCTAGGTGTGCTGATTTGGCAGTATCTCATTGGTCGACAGGAGTATGAAGTGGAGTGTTGTCAATGGGACTGGTCTTCTTAGCGTTTGGGTGGATTAAAGTTTGTTTTAATCTTGTGGCTGTCGTTATACCATTGATATAACATGCTCAATTTTTAATGCAGTGGTATAGCGACAGCCATTGATTCTCATAAGGAAGGCAGGTGGGTCTGTTGACATGTATGCATAGTTGGTGGCTTCTTGTTGGTCCATGTATTAGCACCGTGGCATGCTGTCAGTGGGACCTAGTTTTCAGATGTGTCGGAGGGTCCTGATCCTATCAGTGAATCAAAGAAAGGCATATGATCTTATGGGTTTTGTCAAAGGCTTAAGATCTTGCGGTGGTCGTTGATTTATTCCTATGTCAGAGGGTTGTCAGGGTAAGGAGAAGATTCTTCATCCGACGGTGGGCATGTAATCTGATAGAATCTCAGATGGGTATGTGATGATGAGATGCCCATTGATCTTCCAGGTGAAGGCTTAGTGGTTCTGATAAATGTTTTGGTGGTCTGACAAATTTATGAAGGCTTTTCTCATTCATGTGAAAGAGTGGCAATTCTCTAAATATTTTAGCGGTTCAACAAACAAGCGTTCATGAAATTGCTAAACTTTCTAGCAAATAGATAAAGTGTTTTGTGAACTAGCAGTGACCTTTTGTCGCTAGTTCGCTAAATGTGGGACCGAGGTTAATGTTTTCTTTGGTCACTGGGTCACAGAGTTAAGCAATGGGTTAAGTTTTCTTTTCGTGAATTGGAAATGCCTTGCCGCGTGTTCACTGGAAGTTAACCTAGGGTAGCGGTTGAGTTAAAGACTAAAGGCCCGCGAAATAAAGAGATCGGATGGTCACGACTTAAAGTTGATGGAGATTCAAATTTCAACCGTCGATTTTCTACAAGCGCCATAAAGTAGGCATTTATTTTCAAATTTGAATTTGTAGAGGGTTTCCTACTACCAAAAGGACTAAAATTCAATGCAAAAGTGACTGGTGTTGGTGGGGGATGATCTATTTGCCGTTGTAGTGTGGTCCAAGGTGTGTCGTGTTTGTTTGCTAGTTTTGTACCTTGCGGTTTTGTGCTCGAGGTGTGTTGCAGGTGGCCACAATGGGTTGACAATTTCAAATTTTCATGATTTGCAGTACTTTCCCAGAGATTTATCATGAGTGCAAATCTTTGTCAAGCATGGATGACTAGTTTTCTTCCCTTGTAATAAATTTGTAGCTGTTTCCAGTTGGTTGGGTGGTTGAACCCCTAACCCTAGTCACCCGAAGCTTGATGCATCCTCTTTGAGGATCCCAAGGTGACTAGGGGTATAATTAGTTAGTTTTTTGATGAAGTTGGGGTTCCGGTTCTAGTATGTTTCTATGAGCTAGTTCCATGAAGGGTCCTTTTCCTGTAGATTTTCTCTACCTCTCTACATATAGGGTGTTCTTCCTTCCCTTGTTGGTTCAGAGAATATAATACATGTTGTAATTGATTTGTCTTATGTATGAAGATTTAGTATATTCTTACTATTACTAAGCTATCTGCATTTGAATTCTAAATTCATTAATCATACATCAAGGGTGTTTGATTTTTCTATTTGCATTGCCTATGTGTTTGCAAGTGGAGTTGTCTTCATAGAGATAATTGGTTTAGGATTAGTTTTCATGTATGTATGAGCTGAGGTATCAAAGATATGTCATGCTTGTCTTCCAGTAGATGCTAGTTAATGTATTATCTGTTTATAGGTCTCTTCTAAGGGGAGGGTTAAAATCCTTTGAATGGGTAATAACATACTTGGATACACAATTGGGTTGTTAAAGTGAGGTTTGGTCATGATGTGTGATTGATGTTAAGCATCAGCACATTGAGTACATTGTCTTCTTGTTTCATAGCTGTCTATTGCAATAGGGTATTTGACTCTGTGGCCCATTGGACAAGGCACTGGTCTATCAGGAACTTGGGACATCTCAGGGGTCCTTCAACCCATCTTCAAATCATTTACTTTTAGTTCCACCCTTTCCCTTTCATGTTGTTAGTATAGGTCTCTGGTCTTTAGACTCATTCTATGCAAGTAGGGCTATTGCATGAGATCTTGGTTTCATTGAGGTACATGATACCTATAGGGGTTTGAAGACTATTCCATAATAATCTATCTGTAGGCCTATTATTTATCATGAGGTGTCTTGAGTGTGCAGATAAGGCAATACCCACTTGAGTGATGTGGAACTCAAAGAAGAAGGAGGATGTTCTCTATCCTCATCAATTGGTTCTATTTTCTTGTCAAAATTGAGTGCCTAATTTGAGGATCAAGCCCACCTTTTGATTCAAGTTTGATCTTGCAAGGAAAAGCTACCAACAAAATGGCGACTCTATTGGGGAGAAGAATAATGAAGAAATATATCTGTTAGGATCTCTAGTTGGGACTATATTGTTAAAATCAAAATCTTTTGTTGACCAGATTGATTTACCCATCCAAGTTTACCAAAAAATTGGTGACTCTGTTGGGGAGCCATTGGAAAGAGTCAAATATAAAAAACACATTTGTAAAATTTTCTCACTAAGTGTTGAGTGGGGGCTCTGATTTCTCTATTTGATCAGTGCATCTTCTGATAAACAGTGCATGTTTACTTGGTGGAGTTTTGTGTTGATTGGAAGAAGAAACAAGAACAAGTGTATTACTTTCCTCTTCAGGGAGGTGGCGACTCTACATAGCAAAGAACTTGATGGAGCTACAAGATGAGTTCTAGATCTTCCCTACCTTCCAGTCAACAAGGTCTTTTGCTACAAAACTCTCAGGTATTTCTCAAAGATCTAAAATGTCTCCTTATTAAGTGATCAAGCACTAAGAAAAGGATTAGGTGTGAGTAGAGGTTTGCATACTTCAAGTTTTCAGTTGCATCTCTGCAAAATTGTATGGAAGTATTACATTAATTTTGATGGGTAAGCTTGAGGAGGAGCTTGCTTTCCTTCAGCATGGCATCCTTAGGGATTGCATGTCATTAATGAGATTGAAAATAGGATGCAGAAGTGATCTATCCATATCTCTTTTCTATGATAGATTTTGGGATATATATAATGAGCTTCCTGATGATGTTGAGTTTTCAGAATCTGAGTTCATTGGTTTATTCATGGATCTTTGTTTTCGTGAGTCAACCAGTTGGTCAAATGCATTGTGGGAAGAGTATTATCTATGTATCAGAGATTGGATACTTAGTGATGATAGCCTTGGGCTTGATGATGCACTTGGGGTTATGTCCCTAAGTGCTGATTGTTGGAGTGATGAAGACAGTGAGGTTGTGGTGTCTTCATATGAGTCAGATGCAACATGGGAAGAAGAAAGTGATGGTGGAAGTGAACATTCTTTGGACAGTGAAGATGTTGAGGGTGATTCATCCTCAAGGTATGAAGACAAAGAAATAATAATTCATTATGATATCAGTGAGGCAGAACATGAAGATTTGAACAAGGTGTTATCTAATGGGTCTCTTTGGGATAATAAGGGAATAATCATGGATACTACATGCTTGGTAGGTGATGATGACTGTGAATCTTCATGTTGTTCTGATTTTCCTTCATATGCCATGGGTCCCCATGAGGTTGAAATGGGTAGTGAACTTAAAGTGTCCCCCAATGCTTTATATAATGAGGAGTTTGATGATTATCAACCCATTTTTTGTCATGATGTTCAACAAGGTGTATTGCATGAAGTTGTCAATCCTTTGTTTGAGGAACATGTGGAGATTTCAGATTCATTTGGGTTAGGATGTTCTTCTTTTTCTATTTGTGATAAAGTTTTAAGTAATGATGTCACATCCTGTCCATCAGAAGGTTGTGGAATAGTTGTAGAATTTGGTAATAATCACATTTGTGAACATGAGTTTGACTATTCATCTAAGTTCCAACTGGTTGCACCCATGGAAATGCAGGGTCAGGGTATAAACGAAGCCTTTCAGCAGGTAGAGTATGAGTTTTTTGTGTTTTCACTTGATAGCATACATGAATCAGTAGAAAATAATAGGTTTTTATCTGATGGTAATGTTCATAGGTATGATGAGTCTTTTCTTCATAGTGAGAAAAATGAAGGGAGTGCCAAAAATTTTTACATGCACTATGAAGATAGTTACTTTGTTTTGCCTGACAGGCTGGTTGAAAGTATTGATATGCTTGGTGAAACAAATGAAAATAAAATATCTTGTGTGCCTCATGAAGGAAGAAATGAAAAACAAATTTTTGATAGAGGCAAAGACTAACTCAGGTTGGATGCTGTAGGTTTTTTGTAAAAATGTGTACACTTTGTATATAGTTTCCCTTCTTGTTTTCCCTGGTTTGCTCCCTGTGGTTTTTGAGATCTGTGTGCCCTTCTTCCAGTACGTGGTCTACTTTTTCTAGAGATCTGGTTTCTTGCCATGCCTATAGGAGGCATGCATCTGTAACTAGAGCCACTGTTAGCACCTAGAAAATTTTTCATGGATCTAGCCTTTTTCTTCTGGTCTCTGTAGTCATTTTTGTGTCCCTGGCCTTGAAACCCTTGCAAAATATTCAAAAAAATAGCCATTGCATACAAAAACCCTTTGAAAACCCTAACCTTGTTCTAATTTTAAGTTAACCTTTTTTGGGTCACTTAAAATCCTAATCTGCATGTGCTAATTAAATCCTTTAAGCTATTCAGAGGTTAGGTTTTCATGTCCGGCGGGGTCCCTTTTAATTTTTCCTAAGTTTCTTCCCCCGGCGGTGTTTAATATTTTCCTATAGTCCCCTGAGCCTGATATTTTCCTTAAAGCCTAAGTCTCCACATTTAATTTTTCCTATGTTTCAGCTTTAATGTTTTCTAGGCCCAGTTTTCTGACAGTATTTCCATCTGACGATCAGCGTAAGTTCTCATAGGATGTGTCAGAAGCTTGAGATCTTATGCTGATCGTTGATCTTTCCTGATGACGTAGCCTTTCTTTTCGAGTGGGTCCACTGCCAGGTGTGCTGATTTGGTAGTATCTCATTGGTCGACGAGAGTATGAAGTGGAGTGTTGTTAGTGGGACCAGTCTTCTCAGCATTCGAGCGGATTAAAGTTCATTTTAATCTTCTGGCTGTCATTATACCATTGATATAACATGCTCAATTTTTAATGCAGTGGTATAGTGACAATAGTTGATTCTCATAAAGAAGGCAGGTGGGTCCGTTGACATGTATGCGCAGTTGGTGGCTTTTGGTTGGTCAATGTGTTAGCACCATGGCATGCTGTCAGTGGGACCTAGTTTCTGGATGTGTTGGAGGGTCCTGATCTTGTTAGTGAATCAACGAATAATGTATGATCTTATGGGTTTTTTCAGAGGCTTAAGATCTTGCAGTGGGCGTTGATTTCTTCCTATGTTAGAGGGTTGTCAGGGTAAGGAGAAGATTCTTCATCCGATGGTGGGCATGCAATTTGATAGAATCTCAGATGGGTATGCGATGATGAGACGACCGTTGATCTTCCAAGTGAAGGCTTAGTGGTTCTAATAAATGTTTTAGCGGTCTAACAAATTTATGAAGATTCGCTCATTCACGTGAAATAGTGGCAGTTCTCTAAATGTTTTAGCGGTTCAGCGAACAAGCGTTTGCAAAATCACTAAACTTTCTGGTAGATAGATAAAGTGTTTCGTGAACTGGCGGTGACCTTTTGTCGCTAGTTCGCTAAATGTGGGACCAAGGTTAATGTTTTCTTTGGTCGCCAGGTCATGGAGTTAAGTGATGGGTTAAGTTTTCTTTTTGCAAATTGGAAATGCCTTGCCATGTGTTTGTTGGAAGTTAACCTAGGGTAGTGGTTGAGTTAAAGACTAAAGGCCCATGAAATAAAGAGATCAAATGGTCATGACTTAAAGTTGATGGAGATTCAAATTTTGACCGCCGATTTGCTGCAGCGCCATAAAGTAGCCGTTTATTTTCAAATTTGAATTTGTAGAGGGTTTCCTACTACTAGAAGGACTAAAATTCAATGCAGAAGTGACTGGTGCTGGTGGGGGATGATCTGTTTGCCATTGCAGTGTGGTCTAGGGTGTGCCGTGTTTGTTTGCTGGGTCTGCACCATGCGCTTTTGAGCTCAAGGAGTGTTGCAGGTGGCCACAATGGGTTTACAATTTCAAATTTTCATGATTTGTAGTACTTTCCTAGAGATTTATCATGAGTGTAAGTCTTCCTCAGGCATGGCCAACTAGTTTTCTTCCCCTGTAATAAATTTGTAGCCATTTCTAGTTGGTTGGGTAGTTGAAACCCTAACCCTAGTCACCCGAAGCTTGATGCATCCTCTTTGAGGATCCCAAGGTGACTAGGGGTATAAGTAGTTAGTTTTTTGATGGAGTTGGGGTTTCGGTTCTAGTATGTTTCTGTGAGCTAGTTCCATGAAGGGTCCTTTTCCTGTAGATTTTCTCTACTTCTCTACATATAGGGTGTTCTTCCTTCCCTTATTGGTTCAGGGAATATAATACATGTCGTAATTGATTTGTCTTATGTATGAGGATTTAGTATATTCTTACTGTTACTAAGCTATCTCCATTTGAATTCTAAATTCATTAATCATACATCAAGGGTGTTTGATTTTTCTATTTGCATTGCCTATGTGTTTGCAAGTGGAGTTGTTTTCATAGAGATAACTGGTTTAGGATTAATTTTCATGTATGTATGAGTTGAGGTATTAAAGATATGTCATGCTTGTCTTCCAATAGATTCTAGTTAATGTATTATCTGTTTATAGGTCTCTTCTAAGGGGAGTGTTAAAATAATTTGAATGGGTAATAACATACTTGGATACACAAGTGGGTTGTTAAAGTGAGGTTTGGTCATGGTGTGTGATTGATGTTAGGCATCAACACATTGAGTACATTGTCTTCTTATTTTATAGCTATCTATTGCAATAGGTTATTTGACTCTGTGGCCCATTGGACAAGGCATTGGTCTATCAGGGACTTAGGACATCTCAGGGGTCCTTCAACCCATCTTCAAATCATTTACTTTTAGTTCCACCCTTTCCCTTTCATGTTGTTAGTATAGGTCTCTGGTCTTTAGACTCATTCTATGCAAGTAGGGCTATTGCATGAGATCTTGGTTTCATTGAGGTACAGGATACCTATAGGGGTTTGAAGACTATTCCACAATAATCTATCTTTAGGCCTATTGTTTATCATGAGGCATCTTGAGTGTGCAGATAAGGCAATACTCGCATGAGTGATGTGGAGCTCAAAGAAGAAGTAGGATGTTCTCTATCCTCATCAATTGGTTCTATTTTCTTGTCAAACTTGAGTGCCTAATTTGAGGATCAAGCCCACCTTTTGATTCAGGTTTGGTCCTGCAAGGAAAAGCTACCAACAGGCTTTATGACCTTAACTCAACTGCCATCCTCAGGTTAACTCCTAGTGAACATGTGACAAGGCATTTCTTATTCATGAAGTAAAAACACTAACCCACCTTTAACTCTGCAACTTAGTGAACAAAGGAAACCTAACTCATCCCAGCTACATCTAGTGAATTAGTGACAGAAGAGTTTTGCTAGTTCACAAAACACTTTTTACCTCCACCAATTCATTTAGTGACAACATGAACTCTTGTTCGCCAAATCGCCAAAACATTTAGAGTACTACCACCTTTCCACATGAATAAGTGAAACCTTTGAACATTTATCAGGACTACTAAATACTTTTTCAGGACCACTAAAATGTTAGACCAAAACCTGGGCCCGCCCTCAAGAAGATCGATGGTTGTCGCATCTTCGCATGTGTCAGAGAAAACCTTTCAGATTATACACCAATTGTTGATGCTCTATCATTGTCAGGACTACTGAAACTCAAAAAACCTAGCCCCACTGACAACATATCCAGTCATTACTATGTGGACCAATCAAATACCACCAAATCAGCACACCTAGCCTATGGACCCGCTGCACTTTATCCCCTCTTAAAAAGGTAGAATCGATGGTTGGCGCATGATCTTAAACCTTTGACACATCCCATAAGATCATGCACCCATCATTGATTTTTTGACAATGTCAGGACCCTTTGAAAAACTCAGAAACTAGGTCCCACTAACAACTGCCACTGTATTAATACATGGACCAATGAGATGTTGCCATTTGTTTCTACGTGTCACCTTGGACCCATAGTTTGAAGCACCGTGTCATAAAGAGAATCAATGGCCATCTTAAGATCACATAGCTCTGACACATCTCATAATAACATGTGCCCACCATTAGATCGAGCTGGTGTCAGAGATGGGCCTAGGAAAGTATGAAGTCAAAATATAGGAAATATTAATCACTGAGACTTAGGAAAATAAATCAAGGGGGCCGACATAAAACCCTAGTCGCATGATCGCATAGCATGAAAAAGTTTCACGTGATCATGCAACAAAGAGGTTAACAATTTAGCACATGAGCTAAAGGGATTTTAAGTGATTCAAAAAGGTAATGCAAAATCAAGACAGGGCCTAGGAAAAACAAAGGGGTTTTTCAGACCAACAGCTAGATTTTAAAATTTTGAACTAAGGCTTATGCCAGAGACCTAAAAACAACTACAGAGACTAGAAGAAAAGGGCTACAACAATGAAATTTTTTCAAGGTGCTAACACTACCTGATCCTTCCCTTTAGGATTCATAAAGTATGCCCCCCTAACTTGAATTTCACCAAGAGCCATGGAATTCCCACTATGGGATTTCAGGTTAGGGCTCCAACTTTCGCTAGACCCTATAAACAAGGGTTTCCTGTAGAGATTTCACCAAATGGTTCAAAAATTTCACCAAACCTCACCAAATTCATTCAAACTAGTTGCATCAGAACCAAAAAACACAACACTATGAAAAAACTTAAAATTTTCATCAAATTCAATCATCAATCAATCGTATTGTATGAAATTAGAGAGATTTATCAACAAAATCAAATTTTATTCATTCAAATTCCACCAAAATTCGTACATCAATCAACAACTGATCATATATTATCAAAAGAGATCTAAATAGACCCTTCCTAATGGATACAAGTTTTTCTCTAATGGTTGTGGTTGTTGGTTGCCAAATTTCAACTTCTCGAGCAACTTTTAAATGTTGCTTGACAACCTTTACATCTTTTTATACACTTTGACAATTTGTGCTTTGATGCTCCTAAATGAGTTTGTAGGCTCTTGCAAGCCTTTCAAAGACATCATTTATGCCTAGACCTACCTCCAACCCACCTAAAGACCTTATTACAACCCTTTATACCCCGTGGTCTAATAAGACTCTAGGTTTATAAAACACCTTAGAGCCTATTAGCCTTACAAATGGGTCATTGAGTACATCATGGGTGATCCTTATGGATCCAACCCTTTATTCATTTAAATTCTCTCTACCAAGAAAATTGATTACATGAGGGTGCCCTGCACCATACTTTGAGGGCCAAAAAAATCAAGTCCCTTGAATTGGTAAATATGAGACTTTGACTCCAGTGTGCTCAATGGCTTCAATAGTCATCCAAGTGGCATCTTCCAAGGGTTGATAATTCCATTTTATTAGGTATTCATAGTAGGTATCTCTCCTTATTTTATTGATTACCCTCTTGTCAAGGAAACTCTCAATCTTAGGTTTGGATTGTTTAGGTAGATCTTGAACCAAAGCTTCATTGCTTTCCTCAAATTGACCTATATTAGAAACATCACCAGCATGACCTTTACATGAAAAAATATCAAAAATATTATAAATAGGAAAAATGACACCATCAGGAGTAAGATCTATTTTGTATGCATCGTTTCCACACTTCTTGAGGATATTTAATGGTCCTATCTTCCTCATCATCAACTTAGTGTACTTCTCATTTGGAACCCTCTCCTTTTTGAGATGAATCATCACCATATCACCCACTTGAAACTACAAATATCTCCTCTTCTCTTCTTATACTTATCAGTAGTGTGTGTTAATTGAGCTCTCACTTGATGATGAATACCCCTCATTAGCTCTGCAAAATCTTCTTCATTCATTTTTTCACTTGAAAAGGCCACACACCCACCCTCTTGACTCAAGACTCCTCTTATAGCCCTATTGCTTGCATCACATTCAATGGTGAAAACCTTATAGAAATTTGGTAAAACCAAGATATGTTGATCTGTTACCTTTTTCTTCAAATATTTAAAAGACCTGTATGGTTCATTAGTCCAAGAAAATTGACATTTTCTACCCCTTTTTATTGTGTTAATTATGGGTGCACATACACCACTAAAGTTCTTAATAAATTTACTATTAAATTCTGTAAGACACTTTTTACCTCACTTGCATTTATAGGTGTTGGCCTATCAAGGATTTCTTCAACCTTGGAGGGATCCATTTTGAGATTGCCCTTGGAGATCACAAAGCCAAGAAACACCAATTCTTCCTGCAAGAAGACACACTTTTCCAAATTTATCTTTAGATGTCCCTAATTCAACCTATTCAACACCAAATCCAAATGGATTATATTCTTATCCTTATCTTTACTAAAAAACAATATATCATCAAAATATACTACTTTAAAATGATTTATAAAAGGTTTTAGGACTTCATTCATGAGCCTCATGAATTTACTAGGGGCATTAGAAAGGACAAATGGCATAACCAACCACTCATAGAGGCCTTCATTTTTTTGAAAGAAATTTTCCACTCATCCCTCTCTCTTATCCTGATTTGGTGGTAACCACTCTTCAAATCCACCTTAGAAAAATACTTGGCTCCTCTTAGATAGCCCATCAAATCTTCTATCCAAGGCATGGGGTACCTATACCTGTTTGTAATCTTATTTATGGCTCTGAAGTTTGTACGCAATCTCGATGTCCCTTCTTTCTTTGGGGCCAAAATTGCAAGGACAACACAAGGAATTATAATCTTTCTTATGAACCCTTTGTCTAGCAATTCTTGTATTTTCCTTGTAATTTCCTCATTCTGATTTGGGGTCATCTTGTAGGCTACTTTGTTGGGAAATGTAGAACTAGGTATAAGGTCTATATAATGACTAACATCTCTATGAGGTGGAAATGTTTTTGGTATGCTTCCTACAACTAATCCCTTGTATCTATCCAATAATTCTTGTACCTCTTTGGGACCTACATTCCTTTCTTTCACCTTGCTCTCAAAATTTTTCTTCACCACTTCTTTGGGACTCATCACTATGGAAAAACACACAGTAGCCTTCTCTTTGAGGCTCTTCATTAATTCCTTTTCATCTACCAACATGAAATTAGTCACTATGTGCTTATCCTTACCATCATCAAGGAGTGAGGTCATAGTGTGACTCACACCATCCTTGGTCATAGAGTAAACATTTTTCTTACCATCATGTTGTGCACTTACATCATACTGCTAGGGTCTTCCTAGAAGAAAGTAATAAGCAATATCAATCTCAGTCACATCAAATAGTATTATGTTCCTATACTCACGTATTTGGAATTCTACCCAAACTTTTTCATTTATCAGGACTTGTTATTTGTTTAATGAGGAGACTTTGTAGGGGTAAGGATGAGGAATATTCTTCAACCCAAGCTTATTAACCATCTCTATTGATGCAATATTATTATTTGACCCTAAATCTACAATAACTTTACATACCTTTCCACTTACCTTACATGTAGTCTTGAATAAGGGTTTTCTCTATGGGGTCTCCTTTGTAATTGATACTTTCAAGAGGGTCCTATTGAACATTAGGCACTCCCATTTCTTCTGATCTACTGGTCTTGAGGTTGAGTGCACATTCTGATTGTCTTCTTCCGAGGCCAAATGTATTCTTCTTTCTTTGCCTTGACTATTTGACCGTTTCTTCTCAAGGCATCTAAAATATTGGTGGCCAACTTGATTTCATGCGAAACATATGACAGTGAATACATTTGACCCCCTTCCTCCAAATCTTCCTCTTCTATTGAACCTTCTTCCTCTAAAGTTTCCAAGCTATGGGTTGATTCTCCTTCTTTATCCTGGTTAATTTACTCTCCTTGTGGCCTAGGAGATGCTCCCATTCCACCAAATCTACCTCTTCCTCTAAAATTTTGTCCTCTACCTCTATTCTATTGGTCTCCCTTTCTCTTCTATTTTTCTTCAATCCTTAGTGCCATTTGAAAGAACTTGTGAATTGTCTCAGGATTTAAGATATTGAGTTCATATTGAATACTATATCTAAGGCCATTCATATACCTTTCCAACTTCTGCTTCTCACTTTCAGGTACCCTTTCCCTAAGGGTCATCCTATGAAAATCCTCCATGTATGCAACTACAGCCAAATCCTTTTGTCTTAAATTATGTAACTTTTGATGCATCACCACTTCATAATCTTCAAGCATACATTTCTTCTTTACTTATGCAACCATCCTTTTCCATGAAGAGATTGGATTCTTTTCTTCCTCCACTCTCTCATTTTCCAAGTTCTACCTACTAAGGGCATGGCGCTTCATCTTAGATTTGGTAGTCTTCACCTTTTGATTCTTAGGCACATCATCACATTCAAAGTGGTTTTCTAATGGTTATAGCCAATCCATAAACTCCTCAGGATTCATCTTCTAGTGAATATAGGTAGGTTTACTTTGCTCTCCCTGTTCCCTACCCTCTCAAGGGCTTCAATGAAGGGTCTATGATCTATAGGTACTATCTATCTTGCCTGAAAAGGGGTATCTTTTTCATCCCCATCCCCTTCTCCTCCAGAGTCTTCTCCATCCCTTTTTTCCACCACGTCCCTCAATCTCTCTATTGCTTCCTTCATCTTCCTACTTTATGCCATGTTCTCTCTCATTATCTTGGCAAGCTCCACGTTGGTGACCCTTGCAGGGTTCTCCTCACTATCCCCACCTTCTGATCTATCTTCCATTTGTCCAAATATTTTTCCCTAAGGATTCTCCTAGTGCTCTGATACCACCTAATGTATACTAGGAAACTAGAAGAATGGCACAACCCAACTTACCGATTCTTCACTCTTTGACTCAACTTCTAAGCCTACCTTCAACTAAGATTCTTAAATCACCTATACCATTCAAAATCATGAACCTCTAACTTCTAGGGAGTGATAAGAGTTAATCTTCCTTGAGATACCTTACCTTGATCTTTTGAAAAAGTTTTAACACTTCATTGATGTGTTGGGGTCATGAAACACAAAACTATCCTTGTGGCTAGTAGCCCTAAGAACTCAATTTTTCAAGGAAAAATCCAATCTTCCCCAAAGAACGCCTTAAAATATTTATGGTTTCAAATACCATTTTTGGGCCTTAGAAAAAATCCAAGATATTGGGTTTTGAATCTTCTCCTGCACCCCCAAACACTCACTATTGGACACAAACCTAATAGGCCTAATTAGGACTGGTTTCCAAAGTAGGTCCTTAGAAATGAGTTCCAAAAACCAAGAAAAAGGCTTGGATGTGTCCTTCTACCCTCAAATACATTGTTTCCACCATTAAAATTGGTTCTAATAATTCCCTTGCATGATTGTCTCATCATTCTTCTCACTTCTAGACTAAACACATGGGCTTATTTAGCCTAGGGATTGGTGGGAAGAATACCAAACCATGATCCCTGATCTTTCCCTTCAAGATTACTAAAGTACACCTCCCTATCTTGTATTCCACCAAGAGCCATTTAATTCCCATGGTGGGATTGAAAGTTAGGGCTTCATCTTTCACTATACCCTATAAACAAGGGTTTCCTGGAGTGATTTCACCAAATCCTTCACAAATTTCACCAAACCTCACCAAATTGGTTCAAAATAGTTGCATCTAAACCAAAAAACATAACACTATGCAAAACCTTCAAATTTTAATCAAATTCAATCACCAATCAATCGTACTGTACTAAATCAAAGAGATTTATCAACAAAATTAGAGTTTATTTATTCAAATTCCACCAAATTTTGTACATTAATCAACAACCGATCATGTATGATCAAAAGATACCTAAATAGACCCTTCCCAATGGCTAAAACTATTTTTCAAATGGTTTTGGCCGTTGGTTGTAAAATTGTAACTTCTCGAGCAACTTTTAAAAAGTTGCATAATAACTTTTAAATGTTGCTTGACAACATTTACATCTTTTTATGCACTTTGACAATTTATGCTCTAATGCTCCTAAATTAGTTTGTAGGGTCTTGTAAGCCTTTAAAAGACATCATTTATGCCTATACCTACCTCTAAACCACATAAATACCTTATTACAACCCTTTATATACCCCTTGGTCTAATAAGACTCTAGGTTTATAAAACACCTTAGAGCCTATTAGCCTTACAAATGGGTCATTGAGTACATCATGGGTGATCCTTATGGATCCAACCATTTATTTATTTAACTCCTATCTACCAAGAAACTTGATTACATGAGGGTTCCCTACACCAAATATGAACGTGTTTTCCCTATATTCAATGAATATGGCATCTTGTTCTCCCAACCAATAATGAAGGGTTTGTGGTGCACCGCATCTTTGTGAATGAAGGCATGAACCTTTGACCATAAATGGTTGAACCCTTGTAGATACCATCTGACACATTCTTAGCTTGTCCAACAATGATTTGATTTGGTATTTTTCCTCCCCTTAGCATAGGTAGTTTGTTAAAGTTTTTTCCCTTCCTTTTTTGCAAACACCACTCATGAAGAGCCAACTTCTAAAATTCCAAATATCATTTCAAAAGCACACCCCATCCCACTCCTATGAAGATTCCTAACTTCCCTTATTTAGGAGTGAACCTCTTAGGGATAAACAAGAATATAGTCCAAATCTTTTAGAATTTGGAGTAGAAAAACTAATATATTAGAAAATTAGTTTTAATTAACTTCACTCTTAGGGATGCAAATTATCTATTTTCTTGGAGATTTTTCTTGAGAAATTGATATATAGGATTTGGTAAGTTATGAAAAAAAAAGACCAAATTGACTTTAATTGTGTTATTTATTGAGAAAGAGTAAGAACAAATGAAATAGAAACAACAATAGAAAAGAATAAGAAGAGATATAGAACACAACAAAGAGAGAGAATAGATATAGAGGGAGAGAGAGATAGATAGAATTAGGATATAGGAGGAAAAAGACTGAGAGAAAAAGAATGAAAAAGGAAAGAAAGAGATATAAATAATAGTAAACATGGAGATGAAAATAGAGAGAGGGGGATAGATATATTGGTAAGTTAATATTTCTATAGGAGAGAAGGCCAAGGGAGGAAGCCACATAGAAATTGTATAGGACATGTTATTTTTCTTGGTTTTGATTTTAAATATAACCTTATGACTATGTAGGTACTTTTTGATTATATGTTCTTAAATATTACTATATTTTGATGCTAAATCATCCTAAGGCTCATAGACCCTCATACCTTTGATAAATTTTATGTGTTGATAATCAAATCTTAATAAAAATTAGCATTTTATTTACTATTATATGCAAAACCATATTAAGTAATTTCTAAAGCATGATTTGTTTTATTATATTTATGCATTATTTATAGTTTTAATATTCACAAAAATAAGGATTATTCACTTTGCAACTTGTTTAGGGATCTCATCTAGAGGAGGCCACCCTTTCTTAATTTCTATTCATACCTTTTATGGCTGATAGATCTACATATTTTCCTAACACAATGAGCATGGATTCATTCAAGGAGGCAGTGGATAACCAAGCTATGGTTCCAAACCAAGAAGAGCTTATTTGTGGTGCACCTATAGACAACAATGGAGGACCAACAGGTAATGGATTTGTTATGCCCATTATTGTTATGCCTAATACCCAAATGTTCTTAGAAGTAGATGTTGCAAAAAATAGGTTGAAAGGAATGGATAACTTTTTAGTAGCCTAATCGATTTCCAAGGTTCCCTCACATGCCTTTACGAATGAATGGTTGCAGAGAGTTTAGATTAATAAATTAGGGTTTCAGTATACTTTTTGTTGAATGATCCAAAATGGTTTAGTATTAATTTTTTTTAAAAGCCCCAATTCTTAGAATGAAGTTGTAAAAACACAATTTTGGAGCATTGGATTGTGTACCTTTAGGACCATTTTATGGTTGGCTGAGGCTAATAGGGAAGAAATTATTGCATCATCAATCCCTAGATGGGTTTCTATAAAGAACATGCCACCCTATATTTGGAATTCAATCTGTAATGTAGTCAAATTGGTTGGGGATTCTTAT
The DNA here is from genome assembly GCA_027943335.1 of Chamaecyparis obtusa. NCBI lineage: Eukaryota > Viridiplantae > Streptophyta > Pinopsida > Cupressales > Cupressaceae > Chamaecyparis > Chamaecyparis obtusa. The sequence continues at coordinate 14,853 of BSBK01012275.1, read as the reverse complement.
AATAGAGGAATCTGCAGCTATCATGATACACATAGATGCAAGACTCCTTCTTTCCATATACCTTGGCATTGACCTCCTTGACTATCTAGTTATTGAATTAGCTAATGAAATAATTTCTTGTCATATCTAGTTTCTTGGTGGTCTCAATGTGCACTTCCTCTACTACAAAGAGGCCCACCATAGGATATTTTTCCCACTTCTCAAGCATAAACCCAACCCTAATGGTTTTTATAGGATTTATAGTAATATTGATCCTCAATATGGAATCTACAAGGGAATCATTTCTAGAGAAGTGCCTCCAAAGTTTCCCCCATTGAATCCTACAATGACATCACCCAAATCCCTCTCCTTTGTTCTTAATCTATCTAAATCCTCTATTGTGGCCTAAGATGCATCTCGTGTTAAGTCTACAACTGATTTATCATATGGAGAGATTGTTGAACAAGTGATTGAAGAATACAGAGCTGAAGATGGATATATAATACTATTTTCTAAATCAGTATGATGTTGTCATTGATGTCAACTAGTTTCTTATTAGTTTGACAGTACTTATCTTGTAAGTTATTCATTACTGAGACATCTGAAGAATGGTGGAAGAAAGTCACAGAAGATGAGGTTATGGAATACTTTGGATAACTTATTGATGAGTCTCTGATCTCATTATGTTGATCCTAGTACACGGTATTCATCTATTATGAAGAAAGGAATTCAAAGATACAAAGCAATGTTGGTCGGTAAAAGAAGACAATTTAGTGTTTGTCAAGATTCTCAGTATGAACACCGATGATAGTATACACTGACACAGTGTGTTGTATACTAAGCACAAGTTTAATCGATAAGGTTTACCGACACATTTCATTGACTGGACTGAGAAGAACAGAAGATCATTTAATGATGTTGTAGGCCAGGAAGATTGATGAGCTGGCACCTTGAAATTAGTGTAAAGATATGAAAAGGAATAAAGTTTGTTACAAGATCAATGGCTGAAAAAATTTAAGAAAGATCTAACGAAGAAGATTGAAACATGTTAAAGACATATCTACCGAAGAAGGTTAAAGTGGCAAAAGCAATGAACAGGATTAAGCAGCAAAATCCAATGGATGAAAATGAAATGACTTACTTGTTTATTTAAGGAGAAAGAAAATACATTATAGAAAAGAGAAAAGAGAAGAAGGAGATATTGTAGGAAGCTGAGCATGAATCTGTATTCATGCAATTTTTGATCAATTAGTTACTGAACCGAGACTACAAAAATCGAGCTACACAGAGAACAAACTAAGCTACATAGAGCATAGTATTGATTGATTGTAAGTGAAGTTGATTTAAGATCTAAAGTGTTAAATGGTCAGAAAATATTGTTTGAGCATAACATTGATTCATAATCTACAATTTTTTGTAATAAGGTGAATTAAACTACTATTATTTTCTAACAATTGTAATCAGTGAAAATATCTTAACCGAGTGGACTTTTAAGTTCTGATTGATGTTTCATTCTAATCAGTGAAACATGGTTATCCTATAAATCAGCACAATGAGTGATAGAAGATTGAAAGATAACTCCTAGTGGAAAATCCTATAACTAGGTCACACCTAACAGTGTGCATTGTAACCTTTAACAGGGTTTGGTCCTCACAGGCCTCACTTTAGAAGAGTGAATTTTGGGTTGCCGGTTCCCAGGTGGTTTTTGCCTTAACAGGGTTTCCACGTTAAAATCTTTTGTGTTATGTATTGAGCATGTTATCTATTTGTTATCATACTTTACATGTTAACTATTAGATTTAATCGGTAAATTATTTTGAGCTTATCTGATAATCGGTAAATACAGTGACAGTGAAGAAGATATATGTTTACCAAGTGATAGTATTTGAAGATACAAGTTTTAAGTTACTTATTTTGTTTTAGGACCTAGATAACTGATTCACCCCCCCCCCCCCTCTCAGTTATTCTAACAATTGGTATCAGAGAGTTGGTTGCTTGAAACAAAGTTTTAAGGACTTGAGCATAAAGATCACAAAATGAATAAGAGGGAAGTGCCCAGATTGAACAAAGACAACTTCTCAGTATGGCAACAAAGAATGAAATTGCATATAGCTGGAACTGGTGGAAATGCACAACATTTTATGACAACTGGCTACAGTGAACCAACTGGTCCTCTGACTGTGGAACAACTAAAAGATAAGCATGATCACAATGTAGCAATGATGGAACTTGCTGCTGCCTGCACCGACGTTGAATCAAAGGATTGAGTACTGAGCTAAGACAATGTGGGATAGACTAGAGCAAGTATATAGTGGTAACACATCTATCAAGAGAGCTAGAGCAGAGAGCTTAAGAGGAAAATTTGATGAAATGAGAATGAAAGGAGAAAATATTGTGGAATATTCAAATAGAATCAAAGAATTTGTTTATGCTATAACAACTTCTGATGGAGTCATTGATGAAGAAACAATTATCAGCAAAATCCTCAGAACTTTGTTACCTGTATATGCCATCAGAGTTTTTGCAATTCATGAAAACCAAGATTCTTCCAATCTCACTCTTGATACCTTGATCGGTAAGCTTACTACCTTTGAAATAAATAATTTTGATAACAATGTTGTACCTTCTGGAAGTAATATTGAGTTTGCTTTCATGTCAAAACTGAAGATTGGGAAATCTAGTAAATATGATAGTGACACTGATGATGACCTTGATAAGCTTGAAGCGTTGATGGCTAGAAGATTACCGAAAGGCAAAGGGAAGTATAAAGGTAAATTACCCTTGGCTTGTTTTAACTACAAGGAAGTAGGTCATATCACTGCTAGATGTCCTCATAAAAGAAATGATGATGATGATGAACCTAGAGATAGATCTAAAGGAAGTTATGGAAGGAGAGTTCATAAGAATTACCGACATAAAGATAGAGATGACTGAAAAGATAAAGGTAAGAAGGCTTACTTTTCTACTGAAGAAACTAACTCTGAATCTGATTCTAGTGTAGAGATTGTATTTGTGGAAATGAAGGATGATTTAGAAGAAGATGAGAAACATGAATTATCTACCCTGATTTCACAAGTTAGAAAGAATGATACATGGATTATTGACAGTGGCTGCACACATCATATGACAGGTGATGTAGACAAATTTGAATAATTAGTTGAATATAATGGTGGTTCTGTAAAAATAGGAAATGATGCTCTGTGCACTGTGAAAGGTAAAGGTACCCTAGTAATAAATGATAAGATAAGATGTGAGAATGCTTACTGGGTATATGGACTAAATTACAATCTATTGAGTGTTGCACAACTGATTAATTCAGGTCACAGATTGGTATTTGAAAACAAAAAGGTGAAAATCTATGAAGCTGATGAAAGACTTGTTGGGACTGGTACTCAGATTAGAGGTAACCTTTTTTATCTTGATATTGATGAATCTTCTTGTTTACTAATGAAAGATGAAGATTTTTGGCTATGGCACAAGAGATTATGTCATGTAAATTTTGATAATATGATCAAGATCAGTAAGAAGAAAAGAGTTAGAGGTTTTCCTAACTTACATAAGCCTGATCATACTCTTTGTCATGAATGTCAAAAGGGAAAGATGACTAAATCTAGTTTTAAAAGAAAAGATTTCTCAACAAATAAAATTCTTGAGTTGGTACATACCAACTTATGTGGACCGATGAGAACTCAAAGCTACTATGGTGATAGATATTTTATTCTCTTTGTTGATGATTATACTAGATTGATGACAGTGATGTTTTCGAAAGAAAAGTCTGAAGCATGTAAGATGTTTAAATGGTATAAGGCTAAGGTTGAAAAGGAAACCGGTAAGGATATTAAATGTTTAAGGTCGGATAGAGGTGGTGAATTTATATTTGATAAATTTACTAACTTCTGCAATGAGCATGGAATCCAGAGGCAAGTGTCTGCATCGAGAACACCACAACAAAATGACATTGCTGAAAGAAGAAATAGATCAATAGTTGATTGTGTGAGGACACTAATGATACAAAAGAACGTTGCACAAAAATTCTAGAGAGAAGTTGTAAGTACTGTTGTCTATGTACTTAACTGAGTACAGTTAAAGAAGGACTCCAACCAAACACCATATGAACTTTGGTTTGGACACAAGCCTAATGTAAGTTATTTTAGAATCTTTGGAAGTAAGTGTTTTATCCTGAAAGATGATAGGAATGGTAAGTTTGATTCCAAAGGAGATGAAGGAATATTCTTAGGATATTCTACCCAAATTAAAGCTTACAAATGTCTAAACAAGATGACTAACAAGATTATTGAAAGTGTAAATGTTCGAGTTGATGAATTTGATGACAAGGTTACAGATGAAGGTTACAGATGAAGGAAAGACTGAGGAACCTAAAGACTACCAATAGTTTACATACTATGATGTCTCTGAGTTTCAACCGAGACTATCACAGACTACTGTAATCGACGGTCAGATGAGCAATGCACAGCAACTGGCACAACCGATAGAACAGAATGATGATCAAGGAGCACCTACCGAGCAAGTTAATGAACCTGAACCAAATGCACAATAGAATATAGAGCAAGATGCACAAGATGGAAGATCTAGGATCTTAGCAAGATTTGTAAGAAGACATCATCTTGAAAACTAGATTATTGGAGACAAGAATGCTAGTATGCAAACTAGAAGCAAATCATGACAAGGTACTTGTTTGGTTTGTGAATTCGAACCTAAAATTGTACAAGTTTCTTTAAATAATGAAGAATGGGTCAAGGCAATGATTGAGGAAATTGAACAAATCGAGAAGAACAAAACATGGACTTTAGTACCCAGACCAACGGATAAGAATGTAATCAGTACTAAATGGATTTTCAGAAATAAGCTAAATGAGAATGGTGAAGTGACAAGGAACAAGGCTAGACTTGTATGTAAAGGATATGCGCAAGAAGGAATTGATTATGGTGAGACATTTGCACCTATTGCAAGACTTGAGGGTGTTAGAATGTTACTGGCATACGCTGCACATAAGAATTTTAAAGTTTATCAAATGGATGTGAAGTCTACTTTTCTAAATGGAATACTTGAAGAAGAGGTCTGCATTGAACAGCCTGAAGGTTTTGAAGATCCAGAAAACTAAGAAAAGGTTTGTAGACTACACAAGGCATTGTATGGACTGAAACAAGCTCCAAGAGCATGGTATGAAAGACTGCACACATATTTGTTAAGTATTGGTTTTATTAGAACAAGTGATAATAGTAATCTATACATGAAAGGAAATTTTGATGACACTATTATCATAGTTGAAATCTTTGTTGATGATATAATTTTTGGAGGAAGAGACAATGTGTGTAAGGCATTTTCTAATGAGATGCAAAAAGAGTTTGAAATGTCAATGTTCGGAGAGATTAAGTTCTTTCTAGGACTGCAGGTGATTCAGCACAGTGATGGAATCTTCATCACTCAATCAAAATACATAAAGGAGGTCTTGAAGACATTCGGTATGGAAAATGAAAAACCTGTAGGAACACCATTGGTTACCAGATGTAAATTAACAAATGAAGATGATACTACTGAGGTTGATAAGACTCTTTACCGATCCATGATTGGTAAATTGATGTATATAGTACATTCTAGACTTGATATTGCTCATGCTATTGAAATTGTTGCAAGATTTTTTGCTAACCCTAGGGAATCTCATATGATAGCTACAAAAAGAATCCTGAGATACCTTAAGAAAATAGAAGATTATGGCCTTTGGTATCCGAGAGATGGAAAATTTGAATTGAAGGTATATATTGATGCTGACTGGGCTGGTAATGTTGATGATCGTAAAAGTACATCTGGAGGCACATTTTTATTTGGAGACCGACTTGTTACATGGACTAGCAAGAAGCAGAGTTGTATTTTTAAGTCAATAGCCGAAGCAGAATATGTTGCTACTGTGACAAACTGCTTGAATATAGCTTACATCAAGCAAGTGTTGGAAGGGATGAATGAAGTGATCATAGATCCAGTGACTATTTATTGTGACAACACTAGTGCTATTAACATTTCAAAAAATCCTATAATGCACTCGAAGACAAAGCACATCTCAATTAAGTATCATTACTTAAGGGAGCAAGTACAAGACAAGCAAGTTAAACTGGAGTTTGTAACATCTAAAGAACAGCTTGCTGATATATTTACAAAGTCTCTACCAAAAGAAACTTTTGAATACTTGAGGAATAGAATTGGGGTCTGTCCCCTGTCTATAGGTCACTAAGGTGATCTGGCATACTGAATCAGCCTATTTTATCAAAAGATCATACCTGTTGATGCTAGCATATATCGCACTTTGATTAAGTTCAAGGTTGTGATTAAGTTTTTTTTTTTTTAAAAGATGGAGATATCAGTATTTCAGATACAATGGAGATGTTAGTATACTCATACTTTGTTATTATTTTCATTTGGCATTATTGTCAAAGGGAGAGAATAGAAAATATGAATGAATGCTGGAAAAAGGGAGAGAATGAGAATATGATGAATGTTGAAGAAATAGAAAAGAAGAGTTAAGGATGAACTATATAAAGAAGAGTTAAGGATGAACTATGAAAATGTTGTAGAATAGATATTGGTATGGGTATGGTACATTTATATTATTTAAGTTGCCATCAATGCCAAAGGGAGAGATTCTTAAGTCTACAACTGATTTATCATATGGAGAGATTGTTGAACAAGTGATTGAAGACTACAGAGCTAAAGATGGATAGATAATACTGTTTGCTAAATCAGTATGATGTTGTCATTGATGTCAACTAGTTTCTTATTAGTTTGACAATACTTATCTTGTAAGTTATTCATTACCGAGACATCTGAAGAATGGTGGAAGAAAGTCATAGCAGATGAGGTTATGGAATGCTTTGGATAACTTATTGATGCGTCTCTAATCTCATTATGTTGATCCTAGCATGCGGTATTCATCTATTATGAAGAAAGGAATTCAAAGATACAAAACAGTGTTGGTCGGTAAAAGAAGACAATTTAGTGTTTACCAAGATTCTCAGTATGAACACCAATGGTAGTATACACCGACGCAGTGTGTTGTATATCAAGCACAAGTTTAATCGATAAGGTTTACTGACACATTTCTTTGACTTGACTGAGAAGAATAGAAGATCATTTAATGATGTTGTAGGCTAGGAAGATTAATGAGCTGGCACCTCAAAATCAATGTAAAGATATGAAAAGGAATAAAGTTTGTTACAAGATCGACGGCTGACAAAATTCAAGAAAGATCTGACGAAGAAGATTGAAACATGTTAAAGAAACATCTACTGAAGAAGGTTAAAGCGACAAAAGCAATGAACAGGATTAAGCGGCAAAATCTAATGGATGAAAATGAAACGACTTGTTTATTTAAGGAGAAAGAAAATACATTATACAAAAGAGAAAAGAGAAGAAGAAGGAGATACTGCAGGAAGCTGAGTGTGAATCTATATTCATGCAATTTTTGATCAATTGGTTACTGAACCGAGACTGCAGAAACTGAGCTACACAGAGAAAAAACTAAGCTACAAAGAGCATAGTATTGATTCATTGTAAGTGAAGTTGATTTAAGATTTGAAGTGTTAAATGGTCAGAAAATATTGTTTGAGCATAACATTGATTCATAATTTGCAATTTGTTGTAGTAAGGTGAATCAAACTAATGTTACTTTCTAAAAATTGTAATCAGTGAAAATCTCTTAATCGAGTGGACTTTTAAGTTCTGATTGATGTTTCATTCTAATCAGTGAAACATGGTTATCCTATAAATCAGCATAGTGAGTGACAGAAGATTGAAAGATAACTCCTAGTGGAAAATCCTCTAACCAGGTCACACCTAACAGTGTGCATTGTAACCTTTAACAAGGTTTGGTCCTCACAGGCCTCACTTCAGAAGAGTGAAATTTTTGGGTTGCCGGTTCCCAGGTGGTTTTTCCCTTAACAAGGTTTCCACATTAAAATATTTTGTGTTATGTGTTGAGCGTGTTATCTATTTGTTATCATACTTTACATGTTAGCTATTAGATTTAATCGATAAATTATTTTGAGCTTATCTGATAATCGGTAAATACAGTGACAGTGAAGAAGATATATGTTTACCAAGTGATAGTATTTGAAGATACAAGTTTTAAGTTACTTATTTTGTTTTAGGACCTGTATAACTGATTCACCCCCCCCCCCCCTCTCAGTTATTCTAACATCTCGACCCTGTAATAAACCTCCTAATCTGCTCCACATTGCTAACAATGTCTTAGCTTCTAGCTCTAACGATGCTATCCAGAGTGATGTAATTTATAAGAAACTCATGATTTTATAGGAGACTCTTAGACATGAATAATTACCTAATAAGTATAAGAGACCCTCCAATCTCACCAAGAAAAGAGGTAAAATCTCTGCTATAGATCCTCCCACATGTAAACCTCTAAAAGCACAATAATTGGTACTAGAAAAAATCATATATTTGGCTATCAGGAAAGACATGGAGAAAAATATCATTTAAGGGAAGGCCTTTCTATCTATTCTAGAAGATTTTTATTTTCCTAGGGGACTAGTAAGACCCTCCATTCCATGTGATGAAGGTTATTAGTGCCATAATGACCTCCTCTAGTATCAATAAAGTGGGTGGGGCTCTTGAAGGAAGAAATAGTGAGATTCATGATGTGATTAATGAGGAAGGTTTATCCCCTATTAGTTCTGGTGATGGAGAGGCCCTTGAGGCTATTAGAGAGTCCTATGGTTCTATTGTGGAGGATTGAATGACTATTTTTTCCCTTATTTTTATCCATTCTGATCTCTCTACAACAATTTTCCCCCTAGTCTACCAACTCTGTGTTTGGTCAAGATTGCACTATTGGGATTCTTCATAGTAAAGGTGGAGCCATTACTAGCTCCCTTGAGCTACTAGATGATTATATAATTCTAATATAGAGGATGTAGAGGACTTAGACTAGGCTATTGTTCCCCTTGCAGAATCTAATATTGAAAAAATTATAGATGAGGCCTTGTCAACCTCAAAGGTAGGATAATTAGAAAGAAGAGAAAAGGCAAAAAAGATACTCGAAATGAATATAAAGCTAGAGCTTCTGGCACTAATAAACCGTCTCTAGGAGTTGAATGTTTTGCAAAATTTAACATGGAAATGAAGAGGAAGGCTCCTAGGGTTTACTGATGCCAAACTTGGCAAGAAAAACACTTCTAAAACCTTGCCAAAGTGCTATAAGAGTTTCAAGGCCATTATGGACACTTTGCCAAGAAATTGAAATGTGCATTTTGGAATGTTAGGGGATTGGAATCTGTGGACAAAAAATACACTGTGAAGAGGTTTCTTAATTTGTACAAAAACGTGGACATTATTTTACTACAAGAGATCAAAGCTATCTAGTTTAACCTGGAAATCAACCTTAAATGCATTTATATAGATGTTGTATCTTTTACCACCAATTATTTTAAGGGTAGATGATGTAGTGGCATCCTGGCTTATTTCTCAGTGCTTGAAGATTCAGAAAGTCTCGGTAAATGTTTGGAGATGTTCAGTTACTTGGTTGGTAATCTTGGTAGAAGGTTGGCATTTCTTAGTCTTTGATGGTGATTCTCGGTTGAAGTTTGTTAGGCTTCACCAATGGAGCTCGGTGGTCATGGTTGGGATTCTCAGTTGGAAGTTCTGTTGGATCTCAGTGGATGATGGTTACTCAGTGACTTGGTGGTTTGTTGCACGGTGCTTGCTTATCGATGAGGTCTCAGTGTTTATGCTTGTTGCTTGGTTGTCGAAGTGGCTCGGTCGTTGGAGGACTCAGCTGTTGAAGGGAGCTCAATCATTGAAGGAGACTTAACACTTTTGGTGCTCAAAAATGTCTATGGTGCTCGATCGACATTGTTGGTGCTTAGTAATTCTTGGAGAGCTCGGTTGGTGTGGATGCTCGATGTATTTTTTGGCACTTGGTAGTTTGGCTTACCAACGGTTGTTCTTGGAGATTCGGCTTGGCCGACTGGTGCATTTAATCTGGGTCATGTTCCTCATTTTATGGATTGACTGTTGGACGTGTGGGGACCTAGATCTGGCATGTTGCATTATCCTATGTGGATCTGGAGGCCGACTTGGTGAATTAAATGTTGGTGAAGTTATTTGTGAGCCAACTGATGTTTGGCATTTAATATTTGTATATTTGGGAGCTGACTGGCTTTTGGGATTTAATTGTTTGTAAAGCCGACTTGTGGCTGGGGTTTAGTGTTTAAATAGATGTTTGGGTAGTTTTTTGGGCATTGATTTGGAGTTCAGATTAGATCTAGCAGATTTAGTAGCTTGCGGGCTTAGGTAGCAGAAAGATTGCTCGAAAGTTTGAGTACAGGTTTAGATCTTTCTTGGAGTGCCTACAAGTGTCCTATTATGTTGTAGACTTGGGCTAGTTGAGGAGAAGTGTATTGGATCCTACGTGATCTTGTAGAACTATTTCTTGCATTGTAATTGGCAGTAACCGAGAAGGCCTTACAGCTCAACACATTGCATGTAATTAGTTAATTGATGAATAAAGACATCTATTTTCTTTCAGATCTGGTTTCTTGTTGTGCTTTTTTCTATGTGGTGTTTGGCTACAAGGTCAGACCATCCTTAATTGGATTCTCCAACCCTAACTGCATTAGTAGAGGAGGAATTTCTATTCTAATAGGGGTCAGGTGGAAGAATGTAGTTAGTAAGTGGGGCCCTTTTCAAGCTATAATAGGATAGTTTGGGAAGTTTTGATGGATAGAGAATCTTCTTTTGGTATTTATTTGATATATGCTCCCATTGAAAATAGCAATAGGGTGAAATTATGGAAATGATTAACCTTACTTAACGATATTCCTTGGATTATAGCTAGAGATTTCAATATGGTGAAAGAGCCTCAAGATAAATCAGGGGGAGGTAAGATTTCTTGGAAAGGAGATGAAAATTTCTTTTGGAGTAGAATAGTGAGTAAGCTCAACCTTTGGGACCCTCTTGGTGGGAATAAACTTGATAATTTGAGGATAGGGTACACTTGGTATAACTAACAACAAGGTAAGAATAGGATTTATAGTAGACTAGACCACTTCTAGGTTAATAAGGACTTCTTTAGTTTTGGAAAGAAGATGGGGGTTTTTTCATCAAGGTGGTTCCTAACTCATTGTTTGATCATCACCCTATTATTGCAGAGATTTATTCTAGAGATTTTTGTCCTTACACCAAACCCAATACTAAATCTTTTTCCTTAAACATAAACTTAATTGACAGTGAGGATTTACTTAATGCTATCTATATTATTATAAATTTTAAACCTTGGTTCTATAATAGTAATTCAACCATTGATAACTAGATTCAAAATACTACTTGGAAGAAGTTGTTCCAGTTGGTGGGTTAAAAACTAGCTAAAGATGGCAACTTTCAAGAAGCCAGTTTACATGAGGAACTCTTAGTTGCAGAGGATCATATCCAAAACAAACCCTCCAATTTGGTAGCTGTGGAAGTCCTAATTCAGATAAAAAAATCCTTGAGGAAAATCCAAAATAACATTATTCAGAGAGCTAAGATTTGAGCAAGACTTAACTGGTTGAATTATGGTGAGAAAGGGACCAAATATTTCTTTCAATTGCTGAAAAATAAGGAGGAAAAAGAGAGAAATTACAGTCTATAGGAAGAAGGTGCTAATCCTATAGACTAACATGACAAAACCTCAACCTTTTGCAAATTCTACAAAAAATTATTAGCCAGAGAGGTTACAAGGGATGCTATGGCTAGAGCTAGGAATCAGATCAATACCAAGGATTCTATATTTCTTGACAAATAGATCATGATAGAAGAAATTAACAATTCCATCAAGTCCTTGGGAAATAAAAAGGCCCTAGGTCCTTATGGACTTCATGGGGAGTTCTATAAATTCAATATCCATTAGGTTGGGGAGAAATTGTTCAAGGTCTATAAAGAATCTTTTTCAAAAGGTTCTTTTGGGAGAGATATAAATCGTAGAATCATCAAACTAATTCCTAAAGAAGGGGATATGACCTTTATCAAGAACTTGAGACCTATAACCCTACTCAATGTCTCCTATAAAATCCTTGTGAAAGTTCTTTCCAAAATACTAGAAGATAGTTTTCCAAGTGTTATCAATCCCATCTAGAAAGCTTTGTCAAAGGAGATGCATATTAGAAAATATGATTACTTGTTGGGGAAAACTATGAGTTGGGTAAAATAATCTAAACATAAATCATGTATTATGCTAATTGACTATGAAAAGGCCCTTGACAAGATTGAATGGGATTTTATCTTCATGATGCTTGATGGGAATGGATTTCCAATACAATTCCAAAACATTATTAGAGTCCTATTAAAAGGTTCTAATGTTAAAAAAGGATATTAATGGATGTCAAACTGATCCTATCCTTCTTTCTAGGTCCATAAGATAGGTTTCTCATTCGATCATGTCCTATTTATTATAGTAGTTGATGATTTATTCTACCTATTAAGAGATGATTCTATCTCCTCTAGAGTAAAAGTCATTACCCTATCTGATGGCGATGACCTTATCAATGTATAATTTTCAAATGATACCTCCATCCTGCTTATTCTAGTGAATGAGAACCTTAAGATATTAATGGACAAACTGGAGTTTTTTGTCAAGCCTTGGAGATTAAAATATCTATCTCCAAATATATTCTACTAGGCTGGGAGGATACCCCCCCTTGGTTATGAAAGTATGGTCTAACTTGGAGTGGCCCTAAGCATCCCATCATATAATTGGGCATACCCTTTTCTATTTTCTTAGACCTAAAAGAAATGTGATTTTGGGTAAAGGATAAAATTGACAAGAAATTGGGCAAATTGGAATAAACATTACCTGTCCTTGGAAGGTAGATACCAAATCTATCAAGATATTCTAGCCTCATATAGTATATACTATACCTTAGCTTGGTTGTTTATTCGGTACCAGTTTAATTAAATTGAAAATAAAATTAGAAACTTTTTTGTGGCCAGATGGAAAATGGGGTAAGAAGAACCATGCTATGAATTGGAAATGGTGTACCATGAGAAGGAAGGTTGTGGGACTTGGACTTAAAGATAATAGGATCCAAGGGCTTTCCCTTTCTACTAAATGGATATGTAACTTGAGATACAAAGCATCGAACCTTGGAAGATCTTGATTAGGAGAAATATTTGCAGTGGAGGCCCCCTTAAAGGTTGTTCTTGAAAAGGGATTCCTTTGTGTGACCTTGCCACATGCTCATTCTCTGTTAAAGTAACTGGACCAGATGATTTAAAGGATATATGGAAGGCATGGGAATCAATAAAAAATCTTATTTATGATAACACTATTATTACAGATGATAAATCAATTTTTTGGGAGAAGTCTATCTTGTGGAACCTAATGTATAAGGAAAAACATCTCACCATTTTGCAAGGCTATTTAACAAGACAATGGGCTAAAAAATGAATTAAATTAATGGAAGACATTATCTCTAATTGACAAACTTATTTATTGGGGGACTCCTAGAGCAAGGTATGACACCCCTCCTTGAATATTTCAAAACTTACTCCATCCTTAGATCCTCTTGTCAAGCCCTACTCCTGCCTAAACCACGTGAATTAAATAACTAGAGATTCCTTTCTTACCCATGGTCCAATGGTCACTCTTCCTACCATTAGAGCCAAAGATATTTACTCCCTTCTTATAGATAAAATTGACATGTTTTCTCACCTTAGAAACTATTAGTCCCTTGACTTTGAAGCCTCCTAGTGGAAACACTATGTTGATAAAGTATGGGCAATCAGGTGGCTCCCAAAAAGAAGTTTTTTTTTGGAAAAATTTTACTAAATAGGCTACCTGTGAAGCAACCTAATGGTTATTTTAACCTCTATCCTATCTGTAGAACTCTAGAAATAATCATGCATCTATTTTTTTGATTGTTTGATTGCAAAATATATTTGGGGCCTTTATTGGTTTTTCTATGCATAAGAATATTCATATCATTGAGGTTCTATTTCGTAATATCTTGGGTCTCAAAAAGGACTTCAATATTTTTTTTCTCTATTTTATCAGTTGATATTCTTTGGTCCATTAAAAAAATTAGGACTAACAATATTTTTAATGGCATATCTAAAAAACTTATTAGTCTATGAGGAGACTCGCCTATCATGATATTGTTTTTCAGGTTCCAGTCACTCTGAGGAAGAAGAAAGTTTGAATACCTAATAAGAAATGGTTTGGTTAGAATTATTAGAGAAGAGATCCACAATAGTTTAACTTGGACTTGAGCTACTACAGACATAACCCCATTTGAGATCTCTCTTCAAATTTTTTTAGTTGAATTCAGAGCTCAAGAGGAGAGACACAAGAGGCTCAATGATCACCCATCCCCTTATCCTACCTATTGAAGTAGCACCTCGACCACTTGTACTAGTTGCACCTATACCCCAATCTATAATAGTTATGGACAAAGTATATCATCCATATGCACAGAGGATAAGAGATGATAGTGTCCCTTAGGTGGATTGATGGAAACACAGGCTGGATCACATGGATTGAGAGAAGGGGAAATGAAAGGGCCATAGATGCTCCATAATAGTTGCCTCATACTTAAGATCATTTTGTTACTTTAGTTTTTCTTGTTCATTAGCGGATTTTTTTATTAGATAAAAAGAATTATAAAAAACTCTAATGTAATTAGTGTTGATGTCTATGCTCTAAAGCAATCCATTGTACTAAGCTTGATACTTTATATCTTTTAAAAATAAATATTTTTTTTAAAACAAAAGTGGATTAGCCACTGACAATTTTATTTAAAACCTGATTTGAAGATTCCATTGGGAAAGAATCAGGGAAGAAAACCCAATATCATTATTGTTAAAAATAAATAT
>BSBK01012274.1:0-33069 GCA_027943335.1 Chamaecyparis obtusa | reverse complement strand
CTGGGTCACATGTTGAGTTGTAATAGTGGGAGGAGTGGAAAAGTGACAAGTGCATGTGACATGTGGGAATGTGAAACTACGAATTAAAAGAATTGGTTAGATGTGAGAAAGGGTGAATTTTAAATGAGATGAAATTTTAATGAGGTTAGAAATCATGGT
Organism: Chamaecyparis obtusa; assembly: GCA_027943335.1. Lineage (NCBI taxonomy): Eukaryota > Viridiplantae > Streptophyta > Pinopsida > Cupressales > Cupressaceae > Chamaecyparis > Chamaecyparis obtusa. The sequence goes on along the minus strand of BSBK01012274.1, from coordinate 32,910 downwards.
GATTAGTTAATTAATAAAGGATTTTAACTAATTAAGGGTTAACATAAATATGGGGTTAAGTCAAAGAGCAAGTAGTTTAATTAATTAATTAATTAAACTTTAGGAAGAATAGTTAGATATGTCCAATTCATTAAAATTAATTCAATATTAGAGGAATAAAGAAAAAGTGCAATAAACTAAATTAATTACATTAGGATATGAAAACTAATTAATTAAACAAAAATTTATTAATTTTTAAGCTTAGATGAACAATTCGTGACACCGAATAAATAAATTTGCATAGTGAAATTTAGGGTTTCCATGCTACCTATATATTTCTTTATCCAACATCTCTTCGATCATTGTTCAAATCCTTAAATCAAAGCAAAGGGCTTAATGAAGGAAGATAATCCTTGCACATAGAACTCCAACTTGGTATCTCTAGAAACTAGCAAGTTACTTGTGATGTTACTTAGAGACTTCTTCGTTTGGGAATAGTTATTATTGATTTTTTCTTTTTTCTTTTGACATATGTATACATACATATATATATGTATGTATGTATGTATATATATATATATGTGTGTGTGTGTGTGTGTGTGTGTGTATATATATATATATATATATAGACACACATATATATACATATATATATATATACATATGCATGTATATACATATATATATATACATATGTATGTATATATATATATATATACATATGTATGTATATATATATATATATATACATATGTATGTATACATATATATACATATACACACACAGAGATATATATGTATATATGTATATATATACATATATATGTGTGTGTGTATACATATATATATATACATATATATATATAGATATATATACATATATATATATATGTATATACATACATACATATATATATATGTATATACATACACACACATATATATGTATATATATATATACATACATATATATATATATATCTATATATATCTATATATATATATAGATACATATATATATATATACATATATATATATATATATATAGATACATATATATATATGTATGTATATATATATATATATAGATACATATATATATATGTATGTATATATATATATATATAGATACATATATATATATGTATATATATATATATATATATGTATATATATATATATGTATATATATATATATGTATATATATATATATGTATGTATGTATGTATATATATATGTATATATATATATATATACATATACATATATATACATATACATATATATATATGTATATATATATATATGTATGTATGTATGTATATATATATGTATGTATATATATATATATACATATACATATATATACATATACACATATATATATATAGATATAGATATAGATATATGTATGTATGTATATATATATATATATATATATATATATATATATATATATATATATATATGTATGTATGTATGTATGTATGTATGTATGTATGTAAGTATGTATATATATATGTATGTATGTATGTATGTATGTATGTATGTATGTGTGTGTGTATATATATATATATATATATATATGTATGTATGTATGTATGTATGTATGTATGTATGTATGTATCTACATATGTGTATTTATGTATACACACACACAAATACATATATCCTAAAAAATTCAAAGACATATTAAGTGCTTGAGCAAGAACATGCCATTTTTTCAGTATTAGGGTTGAATTCATAGTTGCTAAGACAGATTTCACATCTATATAATTGAACTATTCTACAAATTACATAAAGCTCAATTACTATTTCTTTTTAATCTTTTTATAAAACGTATTTCATTTTTAATTATTATCTCAACTCATTAATCTAGGCTAATTCTTAAATTGCTTCTTTGTTTTATTTATTTAACATAAACTATTTGATTTTTCTTTCTTTTGGACAAGTTAAATAGAAATACAATTAAGTAATAAAAAAATAACAATAAAAGAGCTTATTTCAAAGATTAAGTTTAATTACAATTAGAGAATAGCGAGATATGTTTAATTATTTAAAATTAATTAAACATTATTAGAATAAAGAGAAAATATAATAAATTTGATCAAGGGTGCTCCCCTTAATACCACAAACACATAATAGAAACAAAGAAACAACAATAATTTGCAAGGACAAAAAATGAGCTTCTTATTATCTCCACAAATGTGGAATTACAAATTTGAGAATTACAATATGCAAAGCCACATGGGCATTCCCTTTACAATATTCTGAGGGACAAAGCCTCAAATGATTACCCAGAACTACTCTAAACTGCCCAAAACAACACTACAAACTTTTCTTATATAGGCAATTTCCACCACCTGAGAAGGTTCTAGAAATTTAGCCCTTTAGGCTGACTAAACATAGAATTATTTACTTTTCACAATCATTACAATAGGGTCGCTCAAAAGAAATACAAAATATGATTTTAGGTAACCCAACTTCCGAAGGCCATAAATTTTTAATCATAACTCCATTTTTCTATTGTAACCACTTTTCGAAAACACCATGATGAGATCTACAATGCCTGACATGCGCTAGCGCTAGTTTGTCGGAGGTCGATCGCTATCGGGAGCCTCTAAGGCCTTCAAAATTGACTTAAAAGATTTCGTACCCGAAAAGCTCAATAACTTCATCAATACTAATGATGTGGCAATGAAACTCAACTAGTAGGTTGAAATGACTGGGATGAACCTCCAACTGTGAAATCAGAACATTTCGAGATCGTATGACCAACATACTAAAAATAGTAAGTTTCCATAAATAGCAGCTCTGCACAAGATAGCCCTTATTGAAATAAACTAGAAATATTTTTGGGTGATGCAAGATTGCTCTTACACCCAGGATGCTCCTGCATCAGACACCCAGGGTAATTTGAGAAGTGACCTTGTCACGACTCAGGTGTGAAGAAGAAAACTAAGATGGTTAACCTCCTCCCTTGTTAGCCACGATGAATCTTCAATAGGTTGTCCTTTCCACTTGACTAGATATTCTTCATATGTCCTGTTCCTTGTGCTTCTGCCAACACGACTGTCTAGTATAATCTTAATCTCCTTGGTATCTAAATTGGTTGTTGGAATACTCCACTGTGCTGCCATGATCTCATCTTCAACACCTCCTTCATGATACTCTGTCAAATTTAAAATGTTAAACACTAGTGAAATATTCAGCTCAGTAGGCAATTCTACCTCATATGCATTTCCTGAATCATGCTTCTTCAATATCTTACATGGCCCAAACTTCTTCATTCTCAACTTGTTATATGTACCAACTGGAAATCATTCCTTCCGCAAATGAACCATGACTTCATCTCCAACCTGAAATTCCTTATGCCTCTTTTTCACATCTGCCTTATCCTTATACTGTGCATTCATCTTGGTAATATGTTTCCTCACCTCCTCATGGATGTTCTTCAAATGTTCTGCAAAATCCTTAGTTTCAACACTACTTATTTCTCATTTATCTATCTTCCTCAACTCAGATGCATTTCTGGGACTTCTTCCATATACAATCTATGGATGATGTGATGAACTAAACTTCAAATCTATCTTCAGCTCTTCACTTTTTGCTAGTGTCATTTTGTGTACTGCCTTATTTGACAAACTAGCTCCTGAAATAAATTCCATCTCATGACTGATCTTTCTTACTGGTGGTAATCCATCAGGCACATTATCAGATACAATATCATGAAACTCATTCAATAATTCTACAACTTCTACAGGTACATCTTCTACTTCCTCTTTCCTAGCCTTTGAAATTAAGGTAAAACACATATGCTCATGCCACATACCATCTAAAAAATTTCCTCTATAAAAAAAAGTTATTCTTGCATTACCACATACCTTTTCTTCTGTTTCTTTCAATGGTTTTAGCTTATGTCTCACTCCATCCTTTATCAATGAATAGGTATTCGCATGACCATCATGTACAACATATTTGTCATACTACCATGGTCTACCCAACAACATATGACATGCATCCATAGATATGATATCACATAATACCTCATCTTGGTACCCGCCGATCTTGAACTTCATTAGGCACTGCTCACTGACCATGACCTTGTGGTCATCTTGCACCCAAGCAACCCGATATGGATGTGGATGTTTTTACCTCTTGAGATTCAACTTTGTCACCATATTTTTTGACACCAAATTATCAGTACTGCCACTATCAATAATCACATCACAACACTTACCCTCACACTTGCACTTGGTGCAAAACATGCTTCTCCTTTGTTCAGGTTCATTCTCACCACTCAGCAAGACTCTTCTGTTAATTAGCATTTCTCCTCTTTCAACATCTTCAGAATGTGATGATCTGACATCTTCATCTACATGTGCAACTTTGGTCTAGCCTTCATTCCTCCTATCTATCCTTCCTTGGCATTAAGGATATTCAAATGCCCTATGACCTCCTTCTCCACAATGAAAACATGTTCCACAGAAGCCTCCTCTTCCAGATCCTTGTCCTCTTCCTCTTCTTCTCTGATCTCTATTATTCTGATCATAGAAACGATTGAAATTATCTACTCTCTGATTCTGACTATTACTGACCTCATCTTGCTTTTTCGGATCTTCATTTCGATCTCTATATGACCATCCACCAAATCTTCCATCACGACCTCTTCCGCTTTGTCTGCTCTCAAACTTCTTGTTCAACTTTTCCTCTACTTTTAGGGAAAAATGGTATGCACCTCTTCAATACTATTCATTCAAACCAAATTCAGCTCCTCGTGAATGCTCGGCCTCAACCCATTAAGGTAACAGGAAACTTTCTCCTTATTAGCTTCCGCATGGCTTGTTTTGATGAGGATTCGATATAATTTCTCTGTATACTCCTGAACAGATCTTCCTGCTTGCTTCAAACTTTTCATTTTCTTCAGTAGGTCAAGTTCATAATCAATAGGAATGAACTGTCGCTTCAATTTATCCACCATCTGATCCCATCTTGTGATTTTATCCTTTCCTCTTTTATTTCGCTCTAATTGAATCTCTTGCCACCAGATCTTCGCATGACCCTTAAGTCTGGCCTTCGCAAATTTGACCCTATCAGGATTCTGAATATCTTCATAGTACTCAAAATATTCTTCACATTCATTGATCCAGTTGATCAATTCTTCTAGGTTAAGATTCTTTGAAAATGTAGGAACCTCGATCTTAGGTCTTTTTCCGATCTTGGAAATGGCCCGGAAAAGCCTTTCTTCCTCTTGATTCAAAACTTCAACTTCTGCTTCTTGATCATCATTTCCTTCTTCGGCTTCATCCTCACTTTCATCTATGACATTAAGATTCATTCCTCCATGAATCTCTTCTTGCAATGCTCGCACTTGTCTTTCGAGCTCTCTAACCTTAGGTGTCACAGCACTAGCTCTTCCGCCACGTTCTCTTCGTGGAGGCATTTGCATGCGTATCACTGAAACCCTAACCATGGTTTGGTGCAAATTGCCTCACAATTGGTGACCTGTTTACACAAAAACCCTAACCCACGGTCTTGGTGCAAACTGCCTCATAGTCGGCAATCTGTTTACACACTCAGGAACTCCCGCTCTGATACCACTTGATGAAGGGTGCTCCCCTTAATACCACAAACACATAATAGAAACAGAGAAACACCAACAATTTGCAAGAACAGAAAATAGACTTCTTATTATCTCCACAAATGTGGAATTACAAATTTCATAATTACAATATGCAAAGCCACATGGGCATTCCCTTTACAATATTATGAGGGACAAAGCCTCAAATGATTACCCAAAACTACTCTAAACTGTTCCGAACTGCCTAAGACAACACTACAAACCTTTCTTATATAGGCAATTTCCACCGCCCGAGAAGGTTCCAGAAATTTAGCCCTTTAGGCCGACTAAACATAGAATTATTTATTTTTCACAATTATTACAATAGGGTCGGCTCAAAAGAAATACAAAATATGATTTTAGGTAGCCCAACTTCCAGAGGCCATAACGTTATAACCGTAACTTCATTTTTCTATTGTAACCACTTTTCAAAAATGCCATGACGAGATCTACAGTGCTTGACATGCGTTAGCACCAGTTAGTTGGTTATCGATTGTGATCCGGAGCCTCTAAGGCCTTCAAAATTGATCGAAAAGATTTTGTACCCAAAAACTTCAATAACTTCACCAATATTGATGATGTGGCAATGAAACTCAACCGGTAGGCATAAATGACTGGGATGAACCTCCAACTGTGAAATCGGAACATTCCGAGATCGTATGACCAACTTACTAAAAATAGTAAGTTTTCATAAATAGTAGTTTTGCACAAAATAGTCCTTATTGAAAACAAACTAGAAATTTTTTTGGGTGATGCAAGATTGCTCTTACACCCAGGATGCTCCTGCATCAAAATTAAACTAATTATACAAGAAGATGACAACTAATGAAACAAAATTAATTTCTTATTAGGTTTAAAAGAACAATTAGTCCCAAAAATTTACTAAATTCATAAAATATAGTTTATGGTGTCTACATTATGTTTTCTTTTATCCTTGTCCAAACTCTTAAATCAAATCAAGGAGCTTGACAAAGGAGGAGATCCCTTGCATAACAAACTTTAACTTGATATCTCTAGAAACCACCAAGTTGTATGCACACAATTTAAATATGAAAGAAAAAATCATTTTAAGTGCTTAAATGAACACGTGTCATTTTTGCAAAATTAGAATTGAACATTACTTTTACACTTACATAATTGAACTCGTGACATAGACTAAATATCTTGTAATCAACTAGAATAACACAATTCTAAATCTAACTATAGAAAATATCATTTTAAATAAACAAACACCACCTATAATAAAATTAAATTACTATTCCTTCTTTTATCTTTTTGTAGACTATATTATATTTAAATACAATCCAAACTGATTACTCTAGGCTAATTTTAAAATTAGCTGATTTGTTTTATTCATTTAAGATAAGCTATTTCTTTTTTTTTCTTTTTGGACAAGGTGAATGGAACCATATACCAATTCAAAAGCTAAAAAATTCCATTGGGCAAACTGTACTACTGAGAACAAGAAAACAAACCCTTGAAAAACAAATGTGGGTTGGCTTGTGGGATTGTCTCAAGGTGACTAATAAACCTACTTTCAAACTCCTGCCCACTTCGTTACTAACATTTTAACGCAGCTTGCAACTTTTGTTCCACATCATCTTCCACGTCATTGTTCAATGGTTAGAAAGCCCTAGCCATGTCAGGAGCTGGCCTTCTCTTGAGGTATCAAGTTCCTGCCACTTTGGCATGTGCTGTTGACTAAATTTTAAAAAACATAAAATATAATAGATTTTCATAACATTTTTAATATTTGTTTTTCATAATCTGTATATTTTGTAGTAAAAAATGTTGAAGTACGCTATGTTTGTTGTTGTGGGTTCCAGCCTGGCTTTTTAATCTTCCCTATCTATTGCGCTCTTACCTCACCTTCCGGCCGTATTATTTTGCCTTGTCGCATGATCGCAAGGCTTCTCTCTCCTCCCTTGCGATCATGCGACCGTGCCCCTTTCCGCCTCCTTGCTTCCTTCCACCTTCCGCACCTACCACCAGCTGTGCCTCACACCATGTCGCATGATCGCATGGCTTCATTCTCACTCATGCGATCATGCGACCTCTTTGTTTGCCCAGCATTTTTTTTTATGCAAACCTGTGATATATTATTTTGTGTGGCCCCCCACTATTTACATGACATTTTAGTTTATTGGCTTTGTCGCATAAACTCAAGGCAGCTTTATTACCTATGCGATCATGCGATATGTACTTGATTCACCCAGCGCTTTTGTCTGCCCTTTGTCGCATGATCTCATGACTATTATTTTATTGATGAGATCATGTGACTGCCTTTTGTTTGCCTTGCACTTTATTTTTTATGTGCACACCTGCGGTCTCTTAAACTGCGTGGGGCCCCCTCTTTGTGTGTTGCGCATGATCACATGACCTATATTTTATTCATGCGATCATGCGACCAGTTTATTTTTCTCCTCTGCCAACTACCATATTCAATGCAGTGTATTTTTATATTGTTTTTCCCTGACTTTTTGGATCGTTCGGTTATTCTCCAGGCTTATCTAGATGCTTCTGGGTAGAATATTTTGAAATTAGGAAAGGAATGGTTTTCCGAGTTTGGTGTGTTGAGGAGATACTCTGTCTCTGCAAGCAAGAAATATAGGCGATAGTTTGAGCATACTGGCAGCTCTGTAAATTTGAAAACTTGGCATTAATATATATATATATATAATTATTATTTCTAAGGATCGATACTTTGTTTACTCTGTTCTAGCATTGTATGTGTTGAATTTTCCTCCATCAAAGTGGTATCAGAGCAGTAACACTTTCTAAACCACCAAAAAATTGTAAAATAATCACTGTATTTTCGCAAATCTGAAATTTTTTTTGGATTTTTCTTCGATATATTTTGCAACAGAAAACAAAGAACAAATCACCTCCTTGCTAAACTGGGCTGAAAGGTGCGTAGAGAAATCATATATATAGTCCTTTATATTTGATTTGATTTCACTACAGAATTCATGTAGAGAGGTCGCATGTTTGAATCTTTGTGGGTTCTGTGCAACATTGGTCAAGCTCATTTCATCTTTGAGAATTATTTGCTTCTCTGTGGTCTATATCTGGAAATTCGAATGAATTCTTCAACACCCAAAATGATGAAGTTGCTCCTGCTGCTTGTAATGCTATTGGGTGAGTTGCCTGTGATAGTCAAATACCTTTTTATTTTCTACGATATTGCTTGAGTGATATTAATTTTTGGAATGAATGATGGATTGAAAATTTGACTCCAACATATATGTGGGCTATGTTTTAGTTGTTTATCATAGGAGATTTTCATTTATCATCATGTATAACTGTAGAAAACATCTTCTGTATCTTGTTTCAACCTTCTTGGAATGAGTTCTCTTACAAGTTGGTGTTGTTTGTTTGCTTGATTTTTTTGTAAAATGGGTTTGTGATGACAATTATCCAACACATTTAGAACAAATTGACTACAACCAAATATTTTGTTCTTCGGCTATTTTTTGGATAATATTCGAAATAAGATTCTTTTATTTTAATGGGTTTGATATTACCATTATCCTGTACCTATGGATTAAATTTCAAATATTTTTCTTTCTTGTTATGAAAACTTGTAGGTAGTTATCTCAAACGATTCTCTACTTTCCCTATTAATATTGAAAAGGAATAATGAAAAAAAACTTGCCTTTTGATCATTGTTGTATGAAGGAAAAAATTCGTTGGTTACCAGCGAGTATAGTTACAGGAACTGTCAAGATATTGTCAAGAGCTGGGCTGACAAATCATTGTTGGAATTGGAGGGAAGAACAGAGCAGGAGAATTTCGAGCTAAAGGACTTGCTATTTTTCCTTCATGTTCCAAGAACCAGCGGAAGAAACTATTTCAGCTGGTAATTTCCTTTGCCATGGGAGCATTTTGATTTTCAGAAGGTACCGAATGGAGGAGAAGAAATCTTTGACGGCATTTTTTTCAATTTTGGTCAGTGGTACATTTTATGGGGAGCATAGCCACTCCGGATAAAATGTACCATTGACCAAAATTGAAAAATTATTTTTTTGAAATTTTCAGTATCTGTTCTTCACGATCTACATGTTTTGAATTGAAAACAACAAAAAAATTCACTCCGTTTTCGCAGATCTAAATTTTTTTAATTTTGTTTTGTCCTTAGTGCATTTTTATGGGGAGCTTAGCCCATCATGAAGAACATATGCTGAAAATTTCACAAAAATCTGTAGTATTTTCGAATTTTTCAATTTTGGTCAATGATACATTTTATTAGGAGCATAACCGTGTCCTATCTTTATGGCATATTTCCCAATTGCCTAATACTTCACACAAGTTTTAGAGATCATATTGGCTATTTACAAGAATTCCCAAAAATAAATTAGCTGATTCTATTTTCAAGAATATAAATATTGAAAATTTTTTATTTTTATTTAGCAGCAGTCTGATCCATATATTTATCATACATAAGCTGGGAAGATTCTTCAACAATTTTATACTCCTGAAATAAATTTCAGTTCTCAAAAGTTTCTCTGCTTGGCATGCATGTTATTAGGGGCTGTATAACTATAGGCAATTTTGATGGCTTCTGTAGAGGAACGAATTGTGTCTTTGTTTGAATGTTTAAACAAAACAAACGTGAATTCAAACTACTGATTTCTGGTTGTCTTTTGCAGTTTATTGCGAAACGTCTTTCCCACAGCTCAACATTGCCCACTATCCTATGACAAGCTTCGGTTTGACACGAGGTAATAGTTTGTATGCGTATTTTACCCTAACTTAGGATGAGCATTATTGCATAAACATACATTAACTTGAAGATGGTTGCTAGTGGTCTCCAGTTTATATCTTAATTTGGTTTAGAATCAGTTTTATCTTTCATGACATATGAGATAGATTTGGCCAAAGATTTTGTGCCAAGGTAATACGCACGAAGTATTCAGACAATTGATTCTATGAGGTTTTCTTTTCTCTGTATAAACTGTTTTCATTATGAAAATACCTACTTTTTCTGCAAATATTATTTGAGGGAGATACCGACCAAGTCCATTCCCCTAAACAGCCCATTCTGTTCACACTCTCTTCGGACCTAATGCTATGATATAAAAAATAAATAGCTAGTTATGCAGGGATTGTCCACACAGGGCAGGATAGAGGCCGCGAGTCAAAGATCATCAATTCTTAACCTTGCCAATTAATAGCCTTGGCCAGTATATTGTCAAATTGCAATTTATTAGAAACAATATCACTATTTCTAGACTGCAACATTTCTAACCATGAAGTGAAATTGGCATAAGAAAAAACGTTGCCATGCAAATCCAGGTTGACACAAAGCTCTAGCGTTGCCAAAGCAGGATATATCACATAAAATACATTGAAAATTAAACATTTCATTAATTTATATCATTTAGAAATTCTCAACATATATTTAACTTTTTAGTGATTTAATTCAAAAATTTGAATCAGTGTTGACCATTTCTTTTATAAACGTGTGACACATCTTTGTACTTTTACAATCATATTTCAAACAAATTTGGATTTGATAGTGATTAGGAGAGCATCATAGATAGATTAAATTATCTAGCTTGGAAAGTTAAAACAAGTGTGGATGAGTATATGCAAATTCATTTCATTCTAGATGAAAAAGAAGAGAAAGCACAATGCTTTAAAGATGCTCTTCTTAGGGTACTCATCTTACAAGGAAATCAAGCTCCCGCACAACCTCGAAAAAATTCAAGAAAGACACGCTGGATCATATCCATTTATTTTCACTAGATAATTTTGCAAAAATTCACTAGATCAACTCCAAGCTCATCAAAAGAATTTGTAGAATTGGAATTCCCTATCAGGTGTAGGAAAAAGAAGAAGACAAATCCTTTAGACAAAGAAACAATTTTATCAACTAAAGAGGCACCAAGTGGAGAAGAAATTTCATGTTTATTCCTAACTCCACCACCAAGAATTTTATTTCAAGTATCAAATCAATCAGCTATCAAATGAAATATATTCTAAACAAGTGCATTTCCTCAAGCTAGTATAGAATCTCAAACAAAAATAGAAAATACACAGTTGCATCCACAAAATGCATCTCCTCTTACAACATTTTGCAATTATCATAACAAGCCTAGGACCCCAAAACATTTTGTTCTAAGTTCCAAGTTGGAGAGATCAATCACATAGCTGATGAATATATCCTTAACCTCATCTATGTCATCTCATAATTTTCAAACTCCACCACATCTTTCAATACAAGCAATAACCCTTAATTTCCAAAGGATGAACCTGAGTATGGATGAAATCCAAGTATGAATACTTCTTCTCCTCCCAAACATGAGGGTGAACCCACAATAGTGGGTTACACTTTTTTGCCTGAACATACACTAAAAACCATTTAAAATTAGAAGAGGAAGTAAATTAGAGTCTTTTAACATTTTTTGTCTAGATTCTAAATTTTTTTTAATTTTTATTTTTTAATTTATTTGAATGGTTTTTTCTTTCTCCCACAAAAATTGGTATGTTGTTGAAAACATCATTTTCAAAGAGTTACATTGTTTTCATAGAGGATAACTTTTTTTCTAAAATAGATATCAATGTTATTCTTTCTAATTTAGTTTTGTAACATCCATATAGAGGGCATGCAATTGGTTTGATAATATTATCATGATTATTGCATATTTTATTAACATTTGAAGTTGACTAAATTGTAATTTTGACATACCTTGACTACATAGCTTCTTGTCATGTATTTGTCCAATTTCATTTTTTTTTTTTTTGATAGAAAGAAAACTTCAATACCTAAGGCATAGATATTTTTTAGAAATTTTTTCTCTCACTTACTATTTTTTCATAAGCGTCAAACATAGAGGTAGACATACGGTGAAATATCTATGTTTAGTAAAACTAAAAATACAAAGTCGTAGTAAAATTAATATCTATTAACATTATAATCATTGGAAAGTTTTTTCTTAGTAGTACCTTACTACATAGATAGGTTTATGAAATGGATTCATTTGATCTGCCGAAAGATAAATTTGAAGTGATTTTTTGTCAGCATTTTAATAGGTACAAAGGAGACTCCATTGTAGGTATGAATGAGGAGTATAGATGTTATATCAATAAATTTTTTTAATTTAAAGGCTTTGAGCTAACCATTTGTAATTAATTCCTTCAAATGGAACCTCTCAAGGTTTAAATCATCATATTTTATTAAAAATATGTTATTTCAACAAAAACAACATGTCTAAAAAAGTGTAACCCACTATTGTGGGGTCACCCATGAGTTAAAAAGAATAATTCAGTATGTGATGGAGGAGTTCAAGAAAATCAAGGTAAGTTTGTCCTTATTTGAATTAATGAAGGTTCTTGAAATTCAAGAAATATTTCTCAAAAATCTAAAAGATACTACTCAAAGTCCTCCCATCTGTCATGCCCAAAAAGTGAGCAAAACACAACTACAATTTTTCTTCTAAAACCTACTAACCAAATGCAAACATACCGACATACACAACTAAGAAGAGAATACTAACTGGCACAAGACTTTACGTGCACACAAAAAGGTACAGAGAGAAACAGAAGACTGAAAACAATAAAGTGTCTAGAAACATCCCAAGGGTCAAACCATAGAAGGTTGACCAAGTTTCACCAAAAGTCAAAATTCATTGAACAACTCAAAAACTTAATATAGGGTTCCCTAGACTACAAGCTTCGACTGAAAATTGAGGCAATTGACTAAAAGTCAACCATGCACCGAAATACGTGTGACTAAGCTAAAAGGAAACAAAACTTATCTAGAAATACTTGGGCATGCAAACCAAGGTGTTTGACCTAGGTTTGACCAAAAAGTTAACTGTGCTCAAATATGACTGACAAGGTTCTACTAAGGTTAAACCATGCAAGGGTAAGGTTCATGCACACAAATCGAGGTGATGTCCAAGGTTTGACTAAGGTTGGCCAAAAAGCCAACCATGCATTAGAACAGCCAAAATGATCATTAAGGTCAAATTGAAAGAGTCTTGATCAAGAGGGGTCAATAATGATGTCATACAAACAGTAACCTTTATCTAACGTAAAATTAAATAAATTTGACCGTTTGATCTTAATATAGATATAATCTACCTAATACGACTACTAAGTTATGAATGATACATTAAAAGAAACAACTAGGGCATTTAAATTCAATTTAGAAACTTATCCCAAAATAGATCATAAATCTGATCTAAATAATTATAAAATCAAGTTACAATTACAAATCCAAACGAGCGTCATTTTAAGGAATCTATTTTCAAATTAAAAAAATTATATTCCTATATTATCATTTCAATGTAATTCTTGTTTCAAATTAATCTAAACCTTAAATCAAATCGACCTATTTACAATTTATAAAGTAAATTGATAAAACATATGAATCTAGATCAAAATATACAACCTATTTTAATCTACTAAAATATTATCACTAATTTATGTCTACAATTATAAATTTAAACAATGATAAGTATTGATATAAATGAAGAATAAATAAACCATTTTGCCTTTTTAATTTAACTAACTATTTTAATAAATTTTTTAAAAAATAAAACAAATCTATTTAATATTAAAAAAAGAAAAAAAAACCTGAATAACCTTTAAAAAAAACATTAATTAAAATTTTAAGTTTTTTTAAAAAATGAAATACTTATTAGTTTATAAGAAACTTAAAAATAAATATTAAAACGCTATTTTTTAAAGATGAAAGAGGGCGGTGACCATTCTTAGATGCGCACCCACTATGAGGGGACATAGTGGGTGGCGCGACTTGGTCGCGCCTTCCCACTGTGCCTCCCACAATGGTGGCGCGCAGCTAGGGAAGCGCATGGGGAAAGGGGATGGGATGGGGTAGAGCTCAGCTCGCCCCTCCCAAAACCCTGATCAAACTTAAAAAAAATTAAACAAGCACTCTGCACTTTCTAAAAATCCATTTTAATAAAAATTTTTATAAAAAATTTATATTATATATATATATATATATATATATATATATAAAATTAATAACATAAAATAATTACTTGTGAATTTAAATCCCTGAATTTCAAAAAAAGGAATAGTAGGAATATTTTTAAAAAAAATTTAGTTACTCCATTGCATAGGATAAAATAGGCTAAACCATTTGTGCCAATCAAAAATTTATTTCAACATTATAATTTTTTGAAAAATTTTCAAATAAAATTCCAAGTATAAAATAAATTAATTTTTGACCTTAACTCAACAATTTAATTTTAAAAAACTTCCTGCCTCTGCAAATTTAGTGGCTCTGTGATGTAGGAGCATCCTGGGTGTAAGAGCAATCTTGCATCACCCAAAAAAAAATATTTCTATTTTTATATTCATTAAGGGCTATTTTGTGCAGAGCTGCTATTTATGGAAAGTTACTATTTTTGGTAATTTTTGTATGTGCTCAGAATGATCTGATTTCTTTCTTGGAGGTTCATTTTGGTCATATAAGTCTGCCAGTAAAGTTTCATTGCCAGGTCAAGTGTATATTGGAAGATATTGAAGATTTTCGGTATTGGCAGCAGGGTACAGAAACTTTGAACTCAGTTTTGAAGGCTTTAGAGGCCTTGGATGAGGTCAAAAATTTGGGTGATGGGCGCTTGTGCGGGTCAAGCCTGTAGAGCGCTTCGTGGCATTTCCAAAATGGGGTTATAATAGCCGATCGGATCAACTGGTGATGACTTATGGTCTTCGGAAGTTGGGCCACCTGAAATGGCGAAAAATAATTTTCTTCAAAATTTTTTTGGGTTTCAAAGGTTATCTTGAGCCGACTATGATGTAATAAAATGTAAAATAAAATAATTCTAAGTTTAGTCGGCCTTATTGACTAAAATTTTGGAACCTTCCCAGGCGGTGGAAAATTGCCTATATAAGGAAGGCTGTATTATTGTCTTAGGCAGTTCAGAATAGTTCTAGGAAGTAGATCTGGGTAATAGTTCGAGGCTTTGTCCTACAGAATATTGTAAGGGAATGCCCATGTGGCTTTGCATATTGTAATTCTGAAAGTTTGTAATTCCACATTTGTGGAGATAATAAGAAGCCAATTTTCTGTTCTTGCATATTGTTGTTGTTTCTCTATATCTGTTATGTGTTTGTGGTATTAAGGGGAGCACCCTTCATCACTCTACAACTTCCCAGCTCATTTTTCAAATTGCAAGTTCTCATGCCCGCCTCCCCTGGGGGAGAATCTGCCCCTCTGGCTAATCCCCCTGCTGGTCCTAATGGACCCCATGTTGCTCCCGTGAGTACCTCTGTCACGGGCCCATCGATTGAGTCAACGAAGGAGACCCAAAAAGCATCCTCTTTTGTCGACGCTCCTTGATCCCCAACAAAACCCAATGGGAAAGGAGCACTTATCGGAGAGACTCAACAATCTTTGGAGGCATTCCTGGTGGATTTCATCCAAATTGACGAAGGTGCTGAACTTTCACTTCCAGATTCTGTGGTAAATAGAATGATGGCAGATTTCTAGTTGGCTCTAGTTGGCCCATTCTTCAACTTTTGACCTACCATTGAAATGGTTAAAAAATGGGTGTCAAACAAGTGGAAGATCAAAGGCTCTATCCTTGCTTCTGCTATGCTAGGTGGGCTTTTTCTATTTAAATTTACTACCCTTCAGGATCTGACCTTTATTTTGTCAAGATCATGGGTCTATGGGAAGCACTTCCTGGCCCTTGCAAAATGGAAACCCAGGTTCAACCCAGTGACAAAATTGACCAGAATGGCCCCAGTTTGGGTCCACCTCCTTGGTCTCCCACTGGAATATTGGGATAATCAAGTTTTTCATTGGATAGGTGACTCCTTCGACACTTTTATCACTTCCGACCAGGTGACCAACTCAAAATCTAGGCTGGTGTTTGCTAGGTTCTGTGTGAACGTCACCATGAACAAAATCCTACCCAAATTTGTCATTCTGAAATCTAAATTGGGCCGATGGACCCAAGCGTTGGTGTATGAGAATGCTACCCTGTTCTATCAGAACTGTGACAACAAAGGTCACTCTAGTGACACTTGCAAGGCCTCCCAGTCGTGATAAAAAAAAGGGAGCAAGGATAAGGGAATGACT
Organism: Chamaecyparis obtusa; assembly: GCA_027943335.1. Classification (NCBI taxonomy): domain Eukaryota; kingdom Viridiplantae; phylum Streptophyta; class Pinopsida; order Cupressales; family Cupressaceae; genus Chamaecyparis; species Chamaecyparis obtusa. The sequence goes on along the minus strand of BSBK01012274.1, from coordinate 16,244 downwards.
GAGGTTCCCCCCCTGACGGAAGAAGTGGAAAAGGAGGAGACTAGCCCACCCTTGGTGGCTAATGAGATGGAAAACCCAGCAAAGGAAAACCTAGTGCTTGAGGAAGGCGAGATTGCCCCCCCTCCAAAGAACATTGAGAGGAACCCTATTCCTGACTCTCTAGATTCTCTGCCTATAGAGGAACCCATCCTCTAGCTAGTAGTGGAGCTGCTGAAGAACCCTCCGATGACCCCCTGGAGAGGAAGAAGATTAGCCAAATTGAGGTGGAACAGCTTGCCATTGTGGTAGCTTTGGAGCTAAAATCCCTAAAATCAGATCCTAAACCTCCCCCACAGATTGTGAGAAAGAACTCTTATAGCTCCCTCGATGCTGACTGTGGTGTGAAGGAAGATGAGGGGGAATGGAAAATGCAAAAAAAGAAAACCAAGCCCAAGAAGGCTGATATGGGAATGGAGACACCTAGGGGAAGGCCATTAGATCGTGCAAGGAGATCGAGAGGGACCACAAGGGATGTTGCAGTAGGTAAGCAACAAACCCTAGAATCTAGTTTTAAAAGTAAGAAATGATTTTCCTTTCTTGGAATGTTAGGGCTTTGAATAGCTCCCTCAAACAAAGTCTTGTTAAACACTACATTTATTATCATAAGCTAGATGTTCTACTCATCCAAGAAGTTAAGATGTCTGCTAGTAATTTTGCCACCTTGGCATCTAATATTTGGCCAGGTGTTGTGTTCCTTTACTCCAAAGCTACGGGTGCTTCCGGAGGCATTGCTATGCTCTGGAACCCCAATAAGATAACTGGCTATCAGGTTGCCTCCGCTGCAAACTTCCTTGCTGTTACCTTCATGAAGGATGGGCTTGAGTGGATCACTTTCAATATTTATGCCCCTAATACCTGGTCTGGCAGGGCCTCCCTTTGGTCTGACCTATCCTGGTGGATAGATCAGGACACCTCCGTGAACTATTTGTTAGCTGGGGACTTCAACACCCCTCTTTATCCTTCAAAAAAGTGTGGTGGTCTAATGGATTACTCTGATAGCATGAGGGAGCTAGCTGATTTTATTTCTTCCACTGGTCTCCTTGACATCACTCTGAAAGGGAACCCCTTCACTTGGACTAACAATAGAAAGGGATCCCACCTCATCCAGGTGCGGCTCTTGCCACCTCTTCGTGGGACCTATGTCCAAATTCCACCCTGACCGCCCTCCCTAGAACTACTTCTAATCATAACCCCCTCCTCCTTTGTTGGCATGACTTCCCTAAGGGTGGCTCGACCCCCTTCAGATTTGAAATCATGTGGTGTTCTCACCCATCCTTTAGAAGTGAAGTGAGGTTTTTTTGGGCCACTAACATCAGAGGCACTGCCATGTTCAGAATTGCCCAAAAGCTAGAAATTATTAGAAGGGAAGTTAAAGGCTGGAGCAAACATAATTTTGGTGAGTTCTGAAAAGGGAAAAAAGGAGCTATCTGAAACTTTAGGGTCCCTCCAGGCCCAGTTGGCATCTGGAAACCACCTGCCCTAGATACAAGTGGAGGAGCAATTGACTCGACACAAATGACAAGAAACTCTGAAAAAGGAGGAAATTTACTGGAAGCAACGATCCAGAATCTAGTGGCTTGCTGAAGGGGACAAGAACATGACTTTCTTCCATAGGTCTACCAGTGACCATAAAAGAATAAACACCATCATTGCTATCAAGGATGAGGGAGGTAATGAAGTCACGGAGAAGGACAAAATCAATCAGGTTGTGGCAAATTACTTTAAGGGGTTGTACTCAAATGAGGGATAAATGTGCCCGATCAGTATCCAAAATCAACTCCTGGACCACATCCAAATTGCTATAACTTACGGTGATAATGACTAGCTGACTAAGCATGTTTTTGAGGAGGAGTCCAAGAATGCGGTCTTCGCTATGGGTGCTTACAAAGCCTTGAGTCCCGACGGCTTTCCCCTGACATTCTTTCAGGAGTATTGGGACATCATGGGGACTAATGTTATTCATTCTTCCAGAGATTTCTTCAGGATGGGGTGACTCCTAAAACAACATAATAAAACCTTTATTGTGCTTGTCCCTAAGCATGACAACCCCACCTCTATGCTAGACTTCAGACCAATCAGCCTCTGCAACACTTTCTACAAGATCCTAACTAAGATCCTTGTCGGTAGAATGAAGCCACTTCTAGATAAGATTGTCAGCACTACTCAGAAAGCTTTTGTGTCGAGAAGACAAATCCTCAATGCGGCCATAGCCACTCATGAAATCATCCACTCTATGGATAGTAGCAAGGTCCCAGGTATGGCCTTTAAATTGGATATATCTAAAGATTATGACAATGTTAATTGGTCATTTTTGTTTAAAATTCTTGCTAAAATGGGTTTAATGAGAAGGTTGTTCAGATTATAAAAGAATGTACTCAAACTGTTAGCTTCTTTGTGCTTGTCAATGGCACCCCTGGTGGCCTCTTTAAACCTGAAAAAGGGCCTCAGATAGGGAGACCCTCTCTCCCCCTACCTTTTTATTATGGTGGCTAATATTCTGAGTAGAAATCTGACTATGCTTTCCTCCATGGGAAGAATAAATGGTGTCAAACCTGCTTCTACTCTTTAGCAGGTTGCGTTGGAGTAGTTTGTGGATGAAACCTTCCTTTTTGGGTATTCTTCTATGATTGAGGCCAAACAGTGGAAACAAATCTTGGAAAATTATGCCTGGGCTTCTGGATAGTGTATTAACTATCAAAAAATCTAGTTGTTCTTCTTCAATACCCCCATGGAGATACAAAATAGGGTGCTGCAGAATCTGGGTTGCCTATCAGCTTCACTTCCTTCTACCTACCTTGGCCTCCCCCTCATAGTTAAGGAGGTGTCCCAGGACTTTTGGATTTCTATCCTGGAAAGAACCTAGAGGAAACTTGTTGGATGGAAAGGGAAGATCCTTAGCAGTGCTGGTAAACTTTAGTTAGTGGCCTCCACTCTCCAAGGGATCCCAGTTTACTTCCTATCCCTCTTCAAGATCAAAAGCAACATGGTGGACAAACTTGAAAGAATTCAGAGAACCTTCTTATGGGATGGCTCTAAAGAAAAAAAGAGGATGTCTCTGGTCAATTGGGACACAGTCTACCTCCCGAATAGACTGGGTGGCCTGGGCCTAAGGAGAATTGGATTGATGGATAGAGCCCTTACCATGAAAGTGGCCTGGAAACTCATAGAAAGAAGCGGACTAGTGCAAAATATTGGAAGCTAAATACCTTCAAGGACATCCCTATGATAGAATGTACCATGATAGTGACCTCCCCAGTGGATCCAAACTCTGGGCGAACATATGTAAATGCAAGACCTTGTTGTCTAAATCAGCTCTCTTGCAGATTGGAAATGGGAGATTCATCAAATTTTGGGATGACTATTGGATCCTAAACCACCCTAACCTGGGGGGTAGGTATAGACTTCTTATGGACTACCTCAGACCCCTCCTTGGTAACAAAATCTCCAACTACATTGCTAGCAGGAACTGGAAAGATATAGCTAATTTAGTGAGAGATAGACCAGACCTTCAATATTTGGCCAAGGAGCTCATGTAAACCCTATCTAAGGTTAGAATCTTGGGGCTGGGTGGCCAAGACTCCATTATCTGGGGCCCTACCCAAGCTGGAACCTTCTCGGTTAAATCTGATTACAATTTGCTTCTGAAGGAGGAGAATAACTTGGGGGACTGGAAGGAGGTGTGGATCCCTCAGCTCATGCCAAAAATCAATTTCTTCTGGTTGACCCTTATGCATTGTAAAACCCTAACCCAGGATAATCTTATAAAGAGGGGATTCTCCATGGTGAATAGGTGTGTCTTATGTAAAAAGCAGGTAGAAACAGTGAACCATATATTTATACATTGTGACTATGCTACTAGCATCTGGCAAGAGGTCATCGGAAAGTTGGATATCTCATGGGCTATGGATAGTGATGTGCATCAATTTACCAACTAGAGATCCCCCTCTAATCAACCCCTTCTCCAAGTCCTTTGGCGAATGCTACCCCCACACATCTGCTAGAGCATTTGGAAGGAAAGGAACAACAGGATATTCAGGGAGGCTAGTATCCAGTTTGACAGTTGTCTTCATATTGGGACCAAGATCCTTTGTGAGAATGCCAATTTGGCTAAGTGGAAGCTTCCTACTAAACCCCCCTCTACTTGGGAAGTCAAAATTGATGATAATTGGAACCTGCTGGTTGGGTTCTCTAGGTTTGACAATTCTAAGCTAATGGCTAGAATAACTACCAGATGGGTTGCCCCTCCTAGAGGATGGATCAAATTAAACTTTGATGGGGTAGCTAATAACACTGCTCAGGGTGGGGGAGGTGTGCTGAGAGACCATAAGGGCACTTGCCTTTTGGCTTATGCTGGGCCGCTCAATAATTGCACTGTTAACCAAGTGGAGGCAATGGCTCTTCTATGGGGGGTTAATTTTGCTACCCAAATGAATATTAGATTGTTGGTGATCAAGGGGGATTCCAAAGTGGTGGTGGAGGCCATCAAAAGAGGTGCTAATGTGGGATGGTAGGCTAGCTCCATTGTGCTTGAGATTCGTGAGCTCCTCAACAACTTCCAATAGATGACAATTGGCCACACGTACAAAGAGGGGAACTCAGTGACTGACTCGATGGCAACTATTGGCCTAAAGCAAACCAAACTCAATAATTGGAGGATGGTTAGCGAACTTCCTAAGGTGACTCAGCAACTCATCGGAGGGGAAATGATTATAAATGATATTTCAATGAGCCACGCTGTCATATTTATTATGAATCCTTTCTGGATCATGTGCTAGTGTAATCTGGAGATTTTTGTGATTATGAAAATGAATACCCTAAACCCCATAAAAAATCATAATTTCCTTTCTAGCATGTGGAGAAAGTGTTGTTTGAATTGGCGGGCTTACCTAGCTATCAAGGACATCAAGTTCAACCCTATTGTTATTGTTAATAATGGCACTTGGAGATCCATTAGATTTTGCGGTACAGAGCCCGACTTCCAAAATTTCACCCAAGGCTAGCACATTGAGTATAACTTTCTGTCAAAACGGCCAAAACAAAACAACTAGTTTTATATTACCTGTCAAGAAGCTTGGCCCTTTGGTTCTCTAGATATTTTGATGTAGGTGATGCAAACTTTAGACATGGGAGGCAACACCCTTTGCATCAAAGCGCACAAGATTGATGAGACCTTCACCTCTGACCCTTTGGTGACCCACTATTATAGAGAGTGGGATTTGGGGTTTCATGGAGTGCATGAAAGGTGAGCATGATGAGAGGATATCCAAACAATTAGTCTCATCCTAGAATAATAGGAGTGTCTCAATTGGTGGAATCCATTTCTAGATCAATGAGGAGGTCATTGCTAAGGTGAAGTGCCTATCTATGGAAGGGAGAAAGTACAAAAAGACTACTCAGATGCCTGACCCTACCAGTCTCAACTAGTTTTTCAAGGAGGGAGAAAATCCTGTCAAGAAGCAAGGGGGTTTTAGCCGGGAAGAGCTTCTGGAGTTCTGGTTGAAGCTTTGTCTCATTGTGATGAAATATTTCACCCTCGAAGGTAAGTTTATGGTGTTCTACTACTACCACTTACCTTTTTTGAATCACATAAGAAATAAGGACTTAGTTTCCATTCCCTTCTACCTCCTACATTCCATAGAAAGTAATATTTTGGATATTAAAGAGAACCCTAATAAATCAATCCCTATCCTCTATCAGGGCCTCCTCCTCTGCATTTACCATTTCCACAAGGCTATTTTCCCTGTGCCCCAACCCCCCCCATTATCCAAGAGATTGGCCAAGAGGATTCCCCATCCAAAATTGAAAACCCCACTCGCTCCACCTCCCATTTCATCCAGGTTATCCAAGAGTCTGATCTTGGTCATAAAGAGGGTAGAACCCACAAAAAATGTGTTAAAAATGTGTTCAATAGGAAGGATGAGTAGGAGGAGTCTCATGTCTCTGAGTCTCTTGAGACTAAAGATAGGAAGGAGTCTAACAGTACTCCTAAGACTAAATGGAAGCTCAATAAATGGAAGTTGCTAGAGAGCCAAATCAAGCTGGAGGTGGACTTAGGTGGATTGAGTCATTGTAGGTCTAACAGAATTGTGAAGGAGAAGTGTAAAACCAGAATATTGGAAGCAGTCTCTAGAGAGAAATCCTTGTCTGAAAAAGATTCCCACTCCACCGAGTCCATGAAGGGCTCTTCTGATGATCACATGAGCCTAATTAGGGTTGGTAACACTCCCCCTCCCAACCCTCAACATTCCTTGGAGACTCCCCACCAAACCCCACCTCTAACTTTACCCCATGATAACCAAGAAAAGCCCCCCATTACTAAAAACAATCTCGGGGTCCTGGTTGGCAAAGACAATCTTAAAGGTACCCTAAAGCAAAGGTTTTCTGATCTAGACAAAGATATTGCCGACATCAAGCAGGACCTACAGGAGCTGAAGTTTCACTACAAGATGAATAACAAATTTGTACTAAAGGTCATGCATGCTTCGGCTATGACCCTCTGCACCATACAGAAAAAATTGGAGGGTGGTAGTCTGGAGGTGGATGAGGACAATAAGGATCTCTTCCTTTTCTTGCAGGAGGAGTGGGCTAGGACCCTGATTTCCAAGCATCTGGGTGGAAAGAATTAACTGATGGTGCTCATGTGGTTTTTACTTTTGTCTAGGCATGGCCCTTAGTTCCCCTGGTTTCATTCTAGTTTCAAGGTTTTCTTGCCTAGTCATTGGTATAGCCCTACGTGGCTTCTTACTGTTATGTTAATTGCTACTATTCGGTTCAGATACTCTAGTTTAATCTTTTTGAAAAGTACTGTGGTTTTTTTTTTATAGAGGCATATTAGACTTGGTTATTCTGCTATTAAACTGCTAATTGAAATGCTCTAGGCTAGTGCCATTAATATGTTGGTAATGCACCTCTAGTTCCCTTGTTACTTGGGCCAGCACTCTCTTGCTTCTTTTATCTATAAAAAAATTTTAATTTAATTTTAGAAATACACGCTAAATAAATTATTCATCAATTTAATAGTTTTATATCCTCTATAACACTAACAATAATATAATTAATCCTTAGCATCTATATATTGAAAAATCATATGCCAAATAATCCAATAATTCTTTTCACAAAATAACATAAAATTTCCCATTTATTTATTTCTAAAATTTTGAATATCTCTTACACACAAAATACAAATGGAAATTACAATTTTTTATTTGCCATAATAATCCATATTAACAAAATTCTGATTTTTCTCATAAACAAAATTCTCAAATGTATTACTAAAATCAAATGTTTAATTTACAAGGGGAATACCTGATTCCAATTTTAAACATAAACTTGGAATGTGAAATTTACAACAAGTTTTACAAATTTGAAACTCTAACTCCACGAATCTGTCAGGACCTATGTCTAGCTGGGTACCCATAAGAGTGATGTTGACCACAGAGGCTCACCTCCCAACCTAGGCCTTTTCAAGGCCGCCCCCGAGCTAGGGGATCCAATATGGAATGTGATACAAACAGAAAGTTACTAACCATGAAGGAAACAATCAGAACATGAAGACACTCAAAATATTTTCCCAACAGGGTTTAACAAGGGGAAGGTCTCCAAGTGACTTTCTTGAAAATAGGGTAGAGGTGAACTACTAGGAAGAGAAGCCATAGTATAAATATAAATTTCCCAAGCCACACATGGACTTGGGTAGACCATCTTCAAAAGATGCGGTCTAGATCTCCTTACGCCCTAGAGGTGCCCGTACACCATACTTGGCATCATGGGTATCGTGAAACCCAATGTCTATCCCTCCATAAATGGGAGACTCTGCACAATCCTGGGTCTTCTTCCTACTACCCCCTTCAAGGTTACTCCACCCACCCTAGGGTGAGTGAGCCTTGAAGAATCCCATCCCAAATTAAATTTTACATAAAAAAGAAAATAACAGTTTACAAAACAAGAATTTCAGAGCATGAACCATGAAAAGCCATGGACTCCATTAATGGAGCTCCAAGCTCACACACATGCAAGAAATGCAAAAATATCACAATAGCCTACCCCAATCCAAGCAAGGGTTTGAAAATCTGAAAGTTGAAACTCCTTCCAAGCTAGCCCTTCACTAAGCACCTTCTAAAGAGAATGGTCTCTAAAACTAGAGAGTGGGTGATCACTCAAACCCTTCCAAAGACTTTCCCCAAATAGGTTAAACTCCTAAAATCTAGGAACCTATCACAAGAGGGGAAGAAACTTCCATTCCCTTCATCCCACTTGCCTTCCTTTTCCATAAATGAAGTTGAATGGAAGTTGGGAAGAAGAGAGAGGTTAACCAAAACCTCACAACTCTTCAAATTCGCACAACTTTGAAATCATGAATTTAGGGAAGTCATAAATAAAATTTTAGACTCTTAGTGAGCTAAAAATGACCTCTAACCCCCAGGTACCAACCTAGGTAGCTAAAAATGACCCTAGTTAACCCTTGGGAGCCCAAATTACCCTACTAAACTCCACCTAAAGTTTACCCATGGATTTCAAGTCAAGGTTGACTATCTAGAAACTTTCCAACCCAAGGTAACTTGATACTACACTAAGGTTAACCCCTAGTCAACCCCTTGACCCAACCAAATACAAGTCACTAACCATGCCAATACTTATGCAACCATTTTCCAAATTTGGCACATTTAATTAAAAAAAATGACATGGATAATTCACAAATACATTAACTAAATTAAATACACACATTCAAACCACATTCATGAAAAAGTGACTATACAATGAGGTCCACATTTCTTTATACAAAGAGGACCTTGGAATGTACGGTATTAAACATAGGTTCCAATACTGGGTCACTGCATTAGATCCACAGTCAACTATTCTTGTATACTCATTGCACACATCAGTAGGTCCAAATCGACATGATATAAACATAATACATCATCAATACTGCATGGTATAAAACTATGTCTGTAAGTGAATTAACTAAGAATAACATCAGTTTCTTAAACCCATTTTCATCATAATAGCATCTAACACCATATTTCATAATATATCACATCATCACAAATTAAGCCGAATCAAAACATAAGATATCTCAAGTGTACCCTGATTACATAATCAGGTACCAAACATATAGCATAGGATTCAACATATCCTTAAATGCAAAAGTGTCTCAAATAGTTACGTACATCTATGAAATAAGTACTAAAAGCATGTGAAAAAAGTAGTATAACTATGACTGTCAGGCAGGTCTCACACCATCCTAGTTCATAATATGAACATGGTTAAGAACACACAGAATAACTTTCAAAAGAACAAATAAATCTTCAAGGGAGTAAATAAAATATATTGTAAAAATTGAAAATAGGAAAAATGAAGAACTTCCTCAAATCCTAAAATGGAATAATGTGGGAAGGAATACAAAATCTTTAAAGAGGAATGACGCTTCACCAGTTGAAGTGATGAATGCAAATCAAACTATTCAAAGAAAACAACTAGTTACATTATATCAAGAAAAAGATGAAGCATCTCATTTTCCACTCAATCAGAATCTTTGGAAATATTTTGAACAATTATTTAATAGTCTCAGGAGAATCCAACAATGTGATTCCATTGGAAATATGCAATAGGCTAGGTCTAGCTCTTAAAAATATGAATTAAAAAGTAATAGAGCTAGACAAAAGTGAAGTCTTGATCGCTAGATAACTGAATAATACCCATATGCAATTAAGCCTAATCCTAGAATCCAACATTTCATTGACATCTTAGTAGTGGACATACCAGATGGGTATGCCATGGTTTTGGGAAGGGATTGGACTAGAAGATTGAGTGTATATTTCTCAACAGATTTCTCACATCTATCATTACCATAGTGAGGAATTTGAAATCAAGTAAGAATGGAAAGCACTCCTTGACCCAAATTCTCGATATCTAAGTATGGGAAATGAATGAAGTTTTGTTCATGGAATCAAATCTTTAAGATAAAAACACAAGAAGTTTTCATGATGAGTTTTTTAAGCTATCTTGACAATTCAAAAGAAGTTTCAAACTAAATTATTTCCCAATTGAAAATTATTGAGAGTCTTCCTTAGATGAAAGTGAAAATATATATGAGTATTTCAAAGAATTCATATTCAAGAATGTTAGACAAGTAGAAGAACTGGGAAATTGGTGTCGGTTCCATAATGACTACTGTGAACCATTTTTCACCCAAGTTTGCTAATGGTTTTTTTCCTTAGTTCCTTTCTTCCCCTCAGCAGCCTTTATTTGAAAGGAGTAGCATGTGTATTTCCATCCATCAAAATGGTCCATTCTTTTTTGGTGGCTTTCTTCATTCATTTCACTAAAGGCCTCATCTGAGGATCATGTGTCCTTCAAGTGCTCACAATACCCCTTCTTCATTGTCAAGCCTAGGCTTATCCCGAGTCTTACATGTGGATATCTTGTAGGATTTTGAAGAGTTTTCTTTTTGCAAAGAGTTATCTTTAACATTAATTTTCCACATATCCTTTTATTTACAACTGAATGTATCCATGCATCTTGTGTTTGTGAGCTTGGCTTATTTTCAGCTGTGCGCACAACATTCAATGAAAATGCTATGATGATTATTAGAGAAGGTTTTAGTGAACAGATTGATAATGATTCAAATATGTTAATAGATCATGAGATACCTATCATTGCTAAAAGATAATGATTGAATATTTTCTCTTCTCATCCCTATAGATAGAGACACCTAGCGCTATTTCCAAATTTCTTTTTGTAAAAGGCATCAGGCCATTCTCTGGTTATCTATGGTTTGAGTTTGTAATATGAATAAGAATTTCAACTTTGAATAGAAGAACAATTTTGCAAGCCTTAAGACTATAATAAGCTTTGAAATGATCAGTTTATCAATTGTTCTTTGTCCCATTGATCTTTGTTGTGTTTCATTTGTTTCATGAATGTTTTATGTGTTGTTATTGACTTTATGTATCTATGATTATTATTGAATGAATTATATAATTTTATTCTCATTTCTCTGATTGTTAGTATATGCTTTACTTTATGTCTTATGCTTATCATTTGTTTTAGGTTTATGTCTATTCTACAATAATTTTGAATTCAATATTTTTCCTTGATATTCCATCTTTCAAAATAGCTTGTGCATGGGTTTTGTTTAAAGTGTTCTAAAAGCTTTAATGTATCACCTTTAGAGGATAAGGTTTCTTACCCTTTTCCCTCAACCATGAAATTGAAAAGATTATAGAGGTTTATCAGTGATTAAGTATCAGGTTCAACACTCATCGAAGCTTCCCATAGGCTGTTACACCTAGAAGTAATTTTAGGTGTCAACAATTCTTTTCTGGCATGCTTGGTAGGATCAGAATTCATATAAATTGACATTTCAATAGGTGCATGAGCTATAGGCCAGTTACTAAGTAAAAAACCATGTTGGAACTCAGTTTCTTGTCTCTCCATTGGTTTTTGGTCATTATAGAGGAAAATTTATGCATCAACAACCTCAAAATTAGCGACAGGGTCAAGATTAGCAACAACTACAAATGGCGAAGAATCCTCCTAAGAATTTTGTGTTTTAGAAAAATTTAATTCCTCTCATTTTCCCTACTCCTCCAAATGTTTGGGTATGGATTCTCACTTTAGCACTCAAAGCTTTAACTAATTTATACATTTTTGATAAAGCATAAGAGTGGAGTCACTAACCAAGTTGCAGATGGATTGAGTAGAAGAAGATTGTTGATGATCGAGATGAAAATTGAAGTTCTTGGTTTTGATGACATGATAGATTCTTATGAATTTGATCTTGATTTTTATGAGCCATGGAGAAAGTGTAGAGCATCTATTCAAGATCAACCGAGTTCTTAATGGGAAGAATATTTTATTCAAGAAGGTATTTTGTTTAAAGGTATTCAGTTGTGTATACCGAGAGGATCAATGAGAACTAATTTGATAAAAGAGAAACATAGTAGTGGTTTGGTTGGACACTTTGGTGTGGACAAGACATTGAATTTTATTAAGGAGAAATACTTTTGACCACAATTGTATAAGGATATTCAAAAATTTGTGAAAATTGTGGAATTTGTCAAATTACAAAATGAGTAAGTCAGAATACTGGATTGTATACACGGATTTATGTTTCTAAGAAACCTTGGATTGATATCAGTATAGATTTTGTGCTTGGCTTACCGAAGACAGTTGAGGTAATGATTCTATATTTGTTGTTGTGGATAGATTTTCTAAAATGGCACATTTTATACCTTGTAGAAAAACATCAGATGTAGTACATATAGCAGATCTTTTCTTTAAGGAAATTGTTAGATTGCATGGATTACCGAGGAGTATTATCCCTAACCGAGATAGTATTATCTCTGACTGAGACAATAAATTTGTTGGATACTTTTGGGAGACCCTTTGGAGAAAGTTTGGCACCGAATTGAAATATAGTTCTTCATTTCACCCACATACCAATGGATAGACAGAAGTTGTGAATAGAAGCTTGGGAAATCTTTTGAGATGTTTAGTTGGAGACAAACCGAGTAATTGGGATTCTGTGTTGGCACACACAAAGTTTGCATACAATAATCTAGTGAATAGTACTAGAAAAATACCTTTTGAGATTATAAATGGCATACAACTGAGAGGTATATCAAATTTGAGGGATATTGCTGATGAAGGAAAGAGAAGTTCTAAAGGAGTAAAGTTTTTTGAGTACATGAAGACATTGCATGAAGATGTGAAACATAAGTTTCACAAAAGTAATGAGAAATACAAAGATAGAGCTGATAGATCTAGAAGACATAAGACTTTTACAGTCAGTGATGAAGTAATGGTTCATTTGAAGAAAGGAAAATTTCCTGTTGGAACATATGGGGACCTGAAAATGAAGAAGTTTGGCCCTTGCAAGATGTTGAAGAAATTTGATAGTGGAAATGCTTATGAGATTGAGTTACCTAATGACATGGATATATCACCTATTTTCAACATTGCTAGTTTGTATGAGTACCATGAGTTGGATGAAGGAATGATAGTATCGAATGATTATCCTAAGAAATAGATAGAAGAAGTTGAGAAGATTTTGAAACAAAGAATTGGCAGAAGTACAAGAGGAAAATAATATATGGAGTATTTGGTAAAGTGGAAGAATAGACCGATTGAAGATAGTTCATGGATTTCATAGTCTAAGTTGGATTCAACTCAGATTGTACCTACTTCATGATTCAAAGTATCAATTCAAATAAACCTAGGTGTCTGATGCAGGAGCATCTCAGGTCCTTGGCAATCTTGTGTCACCAAAAACATGTTTGTGTTTTTCCTATGTTGCTCGGTTCCCTCTTTGACCGAGTTGGTTTGGTGTTTCTTGGTTTCATTTGCTAATTGGGGTTGGTTGGTTATCTCTCTAGCACTCAATTAATATCCCTTGTGTTCGGTGATGCTTATGTAGTGCTTGGTTATCCTTGCTTACCGAGTTGTTTGTTTTAGTTTTTTGTCGAGGTTGACTCTTGCAATTAATTATGGTCATAGATTTAATGCTGGAATATATCATTGGGAAGCATGTGGACCTAGATCTGGTCATTCCTTCCATTGATGGTGGATTTGAAGGCTGACTTGTTTAGTAGCCTCTTGTATATAATGTAATCTTTGTTTGTAGTTTTAGGAAATCAATTAGGACATTAGAGATAGAAGCTAGAAGCTAGAAGATTGTTTCAGATCCTCGCATGTCGGAGGACTTTTGCACCTGAATTGTAATATCTGGCCTAAATTGGGAAGGCCTTACATCCCATCATGTATGAATCAATTGGAATAAATATATGAAGTTATCTGCATCCTCTCTCTCACTTGTGTGTTGTTTCTTGCATGTGTGATCTCTACAAGGTGGACTTGGTTAGGGCATGCCTATGGCCCCTCACCGACATCCTCTCTTGCATCATTTTCTCTCCTTGATAGATTCTCAAGTTATAATCATGTTCTAGTAAAGGAGGAGTTCCAGCATATAACTATGCTTACTAGTAAGTGGGGAATGTTTATGTATGCTAAGATTCCTTTTGGCTTATCTAAAGCTAGTGCAAATTTAAAACAGGAGCTATGGAAATTTATTTCAAGGAGCTCATCAATAAGATCATCTTAATCTATTTGGATAATCTCATAGATTTCTCAAAATTTACAAAAGATCACCTCGATCATTTTGAGGCAATTTTCCAAAGAAGCCAGGAGTTTGACATTTCTCTTAATACCAAAAAATGCATGTTTGGATTTCCTTAAGGAAATATTCTCAGGCACATGGTTTCTAAAGGTGGTGTGGGTATTGATCTAGATTGGGTCCATTCAATCTAGGAACTTCCACTACCCATGAATAAGAAGGGTATGCAATCTTTTGTTAGAAAGATTAATTTTGTAAGAAAATTCATTGTTGATTTCCCTAGAATGGAAAGACGTATTGCACTAATGCTAAAGAAATATCTCCAATTCAAGTGGACTCTAGAAGTAATGAAATATTTTAGGAAGATAAAAGATACTATTGCATCTACCCTTGTACACGTGATCTTGATTTTTCATAGAATTTTATTATGTATGTTTATGCATGTAATTATAGTATGACTATGATGTTCTTATAGAAAAATAAAGAAGGTACATGTGAAAAACCCTACAATTTATACTCTAATAATCTCAAAGACTATGAAATTAAGTATAATTTTGTAGAAAAGAAAGAAATTGCAATTGAGAAGGGCTTGAATAATTTTAGGCACTTCATCACTTCCAACAAAACAAAAATCTTTGTTGCACCCCCAACATCTGAGAGTACATCATGGAGGGTGAGTTTAATGAGAAAAGGGCCAATTGGATCACAAAGATCATGGAATATGATATTGATGTCAGGCCCACCAAAGTGATCTAAGGAAAGGGGATATGTGAATACATTTCTCAGGAAGCAAGCTCATACAGAAAGCTTCGTTTGAGACTTGCTAGGTAGCTAAGAGAATAGAGTTCATACAAAGCAGGAGGTATCCTCCTCATCTTCTTGTGCATAAAAGAAGATAATATAGGCTACAATATGCTAGTTTATGTTTGGTCAATGATGTTTTGTTTAAAATAAATTTTGACAATTTTCTACTCCACCTTGTAGGAAAACAAGATGCAGAGATACTCATAAACAAGTTTCCCAACTACACAGTCAAAGGGAATCTCTCAACACAAATGACCACTATGAAGATAACTCACATGTGATACTTTTGACCTTCCCTTTTCAATGATACTCATAGTTTGGTCTGTAGATGCCACAAACACCAGTTTTATACTGGCATAAGAAATAGTTTAGCTATGCCTTTACATCCAATTTTTGTCAAAAAGCCCTTTGCACAATGGGGCTTAGACTTCATAGCCATGATATATCTAACATCAACAACTTGACACAAGTGGATCCTTACTAGCACTGACTATTTCACTAGATGGATGGAATTCGCTCCATTGAAGAATGACATAGAAAGAGAAATCCTAAATTTCTTAGAAGAGATAGTCACTCATTTTGGCTCACAATTGACCATTATCTCTGATAATGCTAAAGATTTCTTGGGTTTCCATCTATTTGAGTTCGCACTTCATGAAAGAATATTCCTAAAAACTTCCTCCAATTATTACCCCCAAGGTAATTGTCTTGCAAAGTGTACCCAAAAAAATATAATCCTCCTAATCAAGAGGATACTTAGATTGAACATAAGCGTGAATGACACAATCATTTGCGAAAGAGTCTATGGGCCAACCACATCATGCCAAAGTAGATCCTAAAAGCATTGGCCTATGAGCTAGTATATGGGGAAGATGTTGTGTTTTCCATTTTTGTAGACCTCCTAGTGATATAGTTGTTAAAGGTTGTTGACATTAAAGAAAATTTCACTATAAAAGTTAGAATAGAAGAATATCTAGAGTTGTAACAGAAGTGGGAGAAATCTTTTACCACAAAAAACACCAAATAGATCATGGTGAAGAAATAGTTCTATAATAAGATCTCTGATCCCACTTTCAAAAAGGGCAACCTGGTACTGAAATACAGTGAGTGTGGAGATAAACCTGGGAAACACATAAAGTTGGGTAGCCTATTGGAAATACCTTTCTACATCAAGGTGTGAAAATATAACAATGCTTTCGAGCTCAAAAGAATAGATTCAATGAACCTCTTAGGATCCTAGTCAACGGGATCCATCCCAAGAATTTTCATTGATCATGTATGTCAACTC
>BSBK01012273.1:0-49614 GCA_027943335.1 Chamaecyparis obtusa | reverse complement strand
AGGTACCGAATTCTACTTAAAACCAGTGGATGTGAACTCATAGTTGCCAGATATGCAAAAAATGACCTCTCAAAGGTCTGTAACCTACTGGATGCATATCAGAACCAGCAAGAATTATGAAAACTATGATGTCTTGTTCTGATCGGGCGTGCCAGAATTGTTATACACTATGTTTATGCCTTTGCTTCAAGCTCTCTTGGTCTTGATAACTTAGTATAACTTGGGAATCATCTCCAGGTGTGAGACCTATGCTAACTAAGATGAAACCTCTAGGTTCTAGGCTGGTTCCTCTTGGATAATCACCTTAATTTTCTTCTAGACAGAAAAGTAAATCTTTTGAGGGAAAGGGATACAAGGAGTGGATGAAAGGGAAATGACTGAAAGCAAATCTACCTACTAGGTTGATACACCGAAACTAGGGCTTGGATCTTAGTATAGAGGGATGAAACCAATGAAGGACTTAGGTCTAATAGGTCAAAACTTACTGAATAGGCTTGCATCAGTGTTTCATAAGAGGGCCTAAACATAAGACACAACTTATGACCTGCAAACAAACATTCACTTCTGCAACTCGGTGTAGGATTGAGACAAGACTGCTAGGGGGTTGTAGCATACCCACAAAACATCTAAATTAGATCAAACACAATAACACATAAAATTGTAGAAAGCAAGAGGGATCAGGAACCCTAAATATCACTGAAAGCATTGATAAACCTTAATCCAATAAGAGATAATCCAAACAATGAAGCATAGGGACATGAAGGATTGTTACAAAATATGTCTACAATATTTGTATTATCAATGAGAGGTTACAGAATGTAGAAAACTAGAGGATAGAAAAATGCCACAGATAGCCTTCTAAGAAAAGAAATTTTCTTCTTTACAAAAATGTCATCCCTGAGCTCTACAAGCTCCAAAAAACATTATATACATACTCAACTACACGCAGGCAGGAGTCAAAACTAACCTAACTAGGGCTACAAGAATTTTACAAAATCACAACCAACCCTAAATCAAGACAAAATTGTTCATAAATATATCCTTGAAACATGGCCGATCAGCCCTAAAGTTTGCATGCCCATCCCTGTACTATATTGCTTGCAGATAAACAACCTGGATTCATCATCCTTACTGCACCCAAGCATCACCATGAATGCCACAAAAGTACTTCACAGGGACAAGAATCAACTCATGGCAGCTAGCTGGACCTCTTCATCATCTTTCGTTAACTGCGCATGTCCTAGCGATATAAATTCTCTGAACTACCTCTCCGCTCACAGTCTGCAAATCAAAACTTGCAAAAAACCTTCATAGAACCATTTAAATTCAAATCACAATGGCTAGCCGGTCATTTTTAAAATGTAGCCGTAGATCTCTTTTCCTTCCCGACAAATGAATGGTTCAGATCTATCCTGAAATGGTCGCGAAACCCTTTTGAAAGGTCAAAGTCCACATCGGCAGTCAAGAGCCAATCGGAGGTGAGCATACCAACATGTCAGCATACTTGGACCCACCTCGAGCCTTTCCTTAAAGTCATTTGGCGACTGCGCGACCAAAGATTTCAATCATTCATGAAATCCCCTTCTTAACCCCGGGCTCAAGATTTGACTACAACTTAACTCTAAGCTTTACCTTAGGTTCACTTTCCTTTAGTCGCCAAGTCGTTTAATGTTTTCCTTAACCCTGGTTCCATCTAGTGACTATGCAAAACCTTTAACCACGCACTCGCTAAAAAGGTAGAGGCCCTACTAAATATACTCACGATCATGTGAACAAGGAAACACCTAACCGGATACCGCTAAGTTTAGAGGACAAAACTGACCTCCTCTAAACTTTACACCATTAAAATCCGACCCCACTAAAACCGCATTGTCATCACTAGCCCTCAACCAATAAGCATCGAACACATCAACATGAAAGGCATCGGACCCACCTGTAGAAGAATCTCATCGGACAGTTGTCATATGATCTCATGGGCTCGAAAGATTCCATGAGATCATACGACCACCGTAGATCTTCGTCACACCTTAAACCTTACAAATTATGTGACACATCGGACCCACAAGCCACTGAGATTCTAATCAGATGATTTTTACATGATCTCATGAGGCTCAGAAGATCCCATGAGAACATGTGACCACCGTCGGATCTTTACCGCACTTGCACCCCACTTAAGAAATCCAGACCAACCTACAAATGTTCATCACCAGCCAGCCAATGAAACATGAACAGATCACAACATGAGGACCCACCACCAAACTGCAAGCTTTTATCAGTGCGGCTAATAGCTTGTCACATGTTCGCATAGCCTAGAAAAGGCTTATGCGATCATGCGACAAACTGCTAGCAGTTCTTTAAAAACCATACACTGGGCCCCACCTGGTCAGAGTTGCGCACATGGAAAAAGAAAGACACCAGAGAATAAGTGCGAAAGAGTGAAGGTCGAAAACAACTGAGGTTTTCGCTTGACCGCAAAGGTAGAAAACACAGAGGGTTTTTAGACTTTGAACATTTTTTTGAAACCTTACGACCTGAGTATTTCGTGCAACATTAAAACTTGAATATCTCTGAGGGGTTTTGTGAATTAGCATGTGTGATCTGAACTGGAGCTTGACAACATATCAAAAAACATGGGGCTAAGGGCACAAATCATGAAACTTTGCGGATCAACTTCACAAGCGAAAACAAGATTGTGGCCAAAATTGCAAGATAGGAAATTTTTGGGTAACACTGACAACTGTAAATTTGTTTTTGTAATATATCCATTTTAAAATTGCTTTTAATGTTTTTGGAGCCTCTCAAAACCATATGGTCCTCCTCTTTATTTTGGGCTTCCCTTTTTCATAGTGAGTGTTATTCATTTTGTCTTTTACCTTATCCAATGTAAGTTTATAGGAACCTTTTTAAAGTTGATTTATTAGGTTAAAGGACCTTGGAAAAACCCATGGATAAATTTTTATTTTAAAGGAGCCTTAAAAATCCAATGTTTTAAATCGAGAGGCTTCATCGTGCTATACTGGCAATTTGTTCTTTTTCTTATTCCTTTTGAGGTTGTTGATTTTTATTGTTTGTTATCTTATTTTTGTAGTTAACATTTATCTTCTATAGTTATTTATTATTTGAGTTCTAAATCCCTCTTAAAATATTCCTATAAAGGGTTTTGTGGGCCCTTCAAAATTTATTATATTCGAATAAAATATGTCAGTATTGACACATTTGTTACATGTTGGAACTAAGATTTACCTTAATACAAGAATAAACATGTACATGCTATCTATAAACATTCTCTAGGAGAAGAAGAAAGAAATCGAGCACTTTAATATCTAATGCTACATAAAATTGAGATTTATATTTATGGAAACATAGTAGGAATTTGTTAAAAAGTAGCACAAGATATGATTTAGGTAAGATAGAGTCACCACTTCTTTAGAGAAAATTCTAGAAGAAATAATAATTTTCAAGGAATTAATAATTTAATAGTCCACTCCACCATTAGAATATTTATATATAAGCATGGAAGGGAACATAACAAAAGATGTATTATTAATTTTGGTAACATTTGTTTAGCTCTCATTTTTGTATCATCACCTTGAAGGAGAAAATACCAATTCTCAAAGTGAGGGAAATGTGTCATTTAGGTGAAATTGGTAAATTACAACAAAATGATGAGGAAAATTAGGTGTAATATAAGTGTTAGTGGGTAATCTCACTATTTTCAAGTTAGCTAAACCCATAATATTCTTCCTATGGATATCCTTGTAATGAAAATTAAAATAGAAATGAAAGAAGGACACAAAAGCTTACTAATAACAAGTTCCAGGTGTAGAAAGTACCCTAACATTTTTCACTAATTTTATTATTTATCAATTACTTAAAGGAATCTTATGACACCTATGATTAAGTTAAATAAATATTACATGTACAAGAAATTGATGTACAAGCTTTGTTATACCATATAGCATTAATTTTATTAAGTTTAACATGATTGGAAACTCTTCTATCAAAACCCTAAATATATCATCAACTAGATGCTCAAAAACATATTTCACAAATACAAAGCTTATTTAGGGGAAGTAGCTAGAGCTAAGATTTTTGTAGATTAAGAATTTTCTTAATCTTAAGTTATAGAACCATAAATTGTAAACCCTTCTATTAGAACAATTTAAATATATGAATAATGACATTCTTTAAACAATTAAAAATTATAACAAACAACCATGAGAGGTATCCAGAGCTAAAAATTTCATAAATTATTCATGCCATTGTGGAGTTATAAAATTAAATTTGCATGAGTAACATTAGCCCCCTTTTTTTTTATGTAAGGATCCATAATTATGAGTATGTTAAATTGTAATAAAGTAAATTAATAATTCATTTACATTCATGTACATGTGGGGCTTGCATATATTAAAACTATTGGAGACTATAGTCGGATATATTGCCCCCACCAAATAGATGATTGAAATGATATAACAAAACATACAAAGTAGTGTGATGCTTAAACCAATTTTAATTCAAGGAAGAAATTAATCTTTGATAATTTATGAGACAAATTCATGGATTATAAATAGATAGAGAAACCAACACTAATTAGGCTTAGTTCCACTAACTTTTCTACATAGCTTTCATACGACACTTGTTGATATACTACTATGATTTTAAAAATTGAACCTTGGATTGTACTAATAAAGGTACCACATGAAAGGTTATAATTTTGTGGTGAATCCATTTACAGTACTTGAAAAGGCATGTAAATAAGTCAATAAGCATAATGGCCTACAATCAAATATATATATTCTAGTTAAAGCAATGATGTTGCCACCACGAGCTAGATGGACCGAAAAAACTATAACGTGTAGACAATATTCACACATTTTCTATGGGAGCACTAGGTATATTAGAAAAAAACAAAGGTGGGTGGGGGCGGAGGGTAAAAAGGTCAATCAGGTCCAAGATGATTAAAAAATCCAACAATGGTTTGGAGACTCTAGAGATAATGCATAATGCAAGATGTAACTTTTGTATTGAAAATTTAGCTTGTGAGGCATTTCATGGACTACAATTACGAATTTGATATAGCAAAAGGAAGCATAATTGGTAAGTTAGAGGTTGGTGAGAGGATTTTAAGTGATCGATGTTACAAGGAACTACAACAAAGGAATAATTTTAGGCTATACGCTTCAATATAGAGAGTTTCTAAAAGAGTTTGTTGATGCATTAGATCTTAATCATTAATTAGTAGAAATGATATAGAACAAATGGAAAATAATATAAACTATTTATAATATAAAAATATCGAAATATATTTCAAATTTCATTTGATATTTATGATTCTTATATTAATAATAAATATTAATTACGAGTCAAGAGATGGGTACCACTCTTAAAGTGGCTAATGGCGACTCATAAAAGTGTGAATACAATAATGTTAGCATTTAAGCATGAGAAGTGGGATTAAAAAACTTGGAAAATTATTCAACCAAAATGTTCTAAAAAAACTTGCTAACAAAGTTAAGCATGACAAAGATCTAGTAAAAAAGGAAAGAACGGGTCATTAAATTTGGAAATATTCTACCATATTAGGTAGCTATGACGGTATCTACATCTATATTTTTAATTCTTTAAAGTTAATAAAATTGAAACTATATGTAACGCCCCGCCAGGAAACCCAAGAGGACAAGACATAAACCTCTATAAAATGCAAGTAGTAAATTTCTTTTTTTTAATTTTAACTAGAATAATATTCATCATTACACTTCATAAAAAAGAAGAAATAATTTTCTACTACTTGAATGTAATATTTATACAACTTAAGTCCTCACGGGTTCCCTAACGTCGCTACTAAAGCAACATCATATAAACCATTTACATGCATAAGATATTCATGGAATCATGAGCTTAAAAGATCTACGTTCATTTTAATGCATCAAGTTAAATGTCCCTAACTTATTTCCTTTTTTAAACATAAGTTAATCATCCAACATCATTATTCCTTTTACCAACTCATTCCATAAATTTATATTGATTTCATCTACATCTACTATCCTTTATATCACTTTTCTCTAATAATTTAGGTAAGAGATTAATATTCATTAAGGTAGGCATCATCCTAGGTACTTCACTAACATGAACCAAGTATTAACATTAAAATCAAATTACTATTTTATTGCATTGTTTCATAACCATTCATTGTTAATAATTCCAATCACTAATCTATCATTTCTCAATAATTTCCTTGAATTCTTTCATCAAGAAAGAATACATTATTGTTGTGATACATCATTATATATAACTATATTTAAGATTATTTCCTTTACACATGGACAACATAAGAGGATAGGATAAATAACATAAACACTTTCTTTTAATTCTAGTAACATGTCCAATATTGCACATTCTTTTCCCTTTCTTTTACCTAGAACTACCCATTCCCTTATGCATTGCTTTGAATTGAGATTGCATCAATACTACAAGACTCCTTTTAGGAGATTAAAAATTACATGAATACAAATACATAAGTACATCTCAACATATTAAAATATCCAATAAGAAATCTTCAACTGCAGATTTGGAAAGAAATATGTGCTAGGATCATCCAAAGAATCACGATCAATACGTCGATATAAATATTAACCACCCAACCACGTGGAACCAATACGCCCACTCCCCCAAGCTAGGAGATAGAACCAAAGGCCCATACAAGAGGTAACAACTAGGAAATTCCTAAGGTGGTGATAAAATTTCCCCAAAGTCACAACACAAAAGAAAAGACAAGAAGACCACAAGGACTACCAGAGGCATGATCAAATTTGGTAGAGACTCTAAGCTACAAGCTAGGTGAGTGTCATCGCATAGCCCTCACCCCTTGGGTTGTCCTGGTACTAGCCACTCTTGGCCCCGACCCCCAAGTAGGCACATGCGGAACCGAATGCCTCTCGTACAGACAAGGTCATTCAGTCATACCTACACATAAGTACCTTCTCCCACTCCCATCCTTATTTTTTACTAGCACTAAAGGCATGGGTGAGGCACAATTAATCTTGATTAGTGTGTAATTTTCCATTCCAAAAATCTTCCATTCCCAATTCATTTATTTAGGTTATCACTTGATTAAATAACTCATAGTAGGTTGTTTTGGTACTAGCCACTTAGGGCCCCGACCCCTCACTATGAGCCACTCACCTAGTGTACTTAAGTTCCCTAACATACACATAAAAATCATAAGAACATAATAGATCCATCATCAAGAATTCATATCAATTCCATAACAACATTTGATTGAGTTTAGGAAAATATATGTTGTCCCTAGTCCACTTGACAACCCTAAACCCAATATGGCATTCAAAATATTCCAAACATATAAGAAGACATCCAAGTGATATTATAAACATATTCATAGTATACATAGAATTATAATAGCCTCTGGTGACCATATGAAACCCTAAAACTTAATGATGTTCTTAAACTGAATTATTTCAAGCAAGGATTAAATGCAAAGAATAGTCATCATAGAACAGTCATCCATATCTTCCACAAAACAAATAATAAAGGAAATTTCTTTGGTGGAGATTTAGATAACATAATTGTGGACTCTAAATTTCATTTTTAGGAAGATCCAATGGTGGGAAAGAAAGTTATGACTTATGGTTTAAAACAGAAAATTCTGGTTAGGGTTCAGCCCTACCTTCACTAAAACGGTTTTAATTTTCACAAAACATAATTAAAATTCACCAAACCAATTGGAAATGAAATATAAGACTTAGGATAATTTCTGATATTAAATTCAAACTTTTATATGATCATATCATCCTGTAGCATACGAATACATTTGACAGAAAATTCAGAATTAAGAATGGACAGGCATAGTCTGCCAAAATGTCAAAAATAAGGCATTAATTCGACCTTAAAATTAAAATCAGAGAGATACCCATTTGAGATCTGTGAATTTTACTTCTATAAAATCAATTTAGTAAAACCCTAGATGAAATTTAAATTATCATAATAATAGATCTCCAAAAATGGGTTGCTAAAAACCCTAGGAAAACACATGCCAATTCTTACAAACAAAAACTCAAAACTTTAAAATAACCATAGAAATGAAAAGTACAGATATAATAAATAATGATAATATATAAATAGATCCATAATCTATCAGAGACATAAAGTAACTAAAATATTCAATCCATACCTCATGTCCTACGAAGGTTGAATCGAAGAAGGAAGGAAACAAAAGAGAAGACAAATCCAAACTTGAGATGCATCCTTCAAACCCTATCCACTTTCAGAAATCTCCATGAAAGAAATAAATAATTCCACAGCAAAGAATCCCTCTCTCAACTACTGAAATTCTCACAAAAAATTCTCTCTCCCAAAAGCAAAGATAACCAAAAAAATTTTTAAAGACATATGCTTACAAACTCTCCCTCACATCTCCAAGTTTTCTCTCCAAAATCTCCATGAAAAGTAAGGCCATCCTCTCCTCAATGCTTCAGCCCCAAAATTCCCTCTCTTCAAATGAGAAAGTAGTGCATATAAATAGATTTCCAAAGGTCGAGAGGAAAAGTAACCAACTCCCAACTAACTCTTAACTAAAGGGTATTATAAAATAACTTAATCTCATAAAACTATATTACTCACATATACAATAAAAGATTATTTGTAGTTATTCATACACATATGTAATATTATCCTAACATATATGCATATGCCATCATTAATTACATCAATATCTATATATATAACCTATCCACATTATTAATAATTAACAATTGAGAATAATATACCTCGCATTATTTAATATTTAATTATTAATAATATTATACTTTACATTAATCTCAAAATATATACCATCAACAATATCTACAATAATTAACATATAATCATATATAAATTATATATACATAAATACATATATGTGTGCACCCATATATATATTTCTATATATATATTTTAATATTTATATAGATACATGCCAAATACCAAACACTATAATCTATAAGATTATGAAGTAATAGATCACAATATTATTACCTATTTATAATTACTATAGGATATAACACTGAGGTAGAATAAAATCACATGCCTCAAAATAAATCTAATCATCCAAAGAGGCCATACAAATCATCTATGAAACATATTGAGAAAACCATAAGATCAAACAAGGTCAACCAAAGTCAACAAGGAAAGTCAAGCCAAACTCCTGAAACACAACATAGAAAGATTAACTAAGAATCATACCAAGAAGGAGAAATAAATAAAATGAGTAAACAAATCATACAACCAAATGAATTCAAGTGGCCACAAGGCACTAACTACAACCATGCCCAATCGGGTGCGTTGGATCTGGGTTTTTGACCCAAAGGTTGACTAACAAAGAAGGAACCCTAATATTCTCAAATTGGAATAATGACAAAGGAAGACTCATATAGGGGCCTTAGTACTATCTCCATAACAAAAACCATCGAGGATTTGAGGGCATTCTCAGACCTGTGAAGCCAGGTGAAGTCGATGCCCGGTACCTGCAAGCCTGCATCACAAAGAAGAAATACATATGCATGGATATACATATAAAAAAAAACATTGCAGAAAGATGACCAAGATCGATACATCGTGTGGACCTCAGCTATGTGAGTAACTACGACTTCATCCTGAATCATGAAAACACATCATGTATATATATACTCAAAGCATGTAGCATCATCATAACGAAGGTTAGAATCTCAAGCATTGTGTTAGTCTCTTATCAATACTAATAATAAATCAACATAATCAAATCATCAAGTGAGATACAAGATTCATCCAAAGTAACCTTAATAGAAGAAAATATAAATAACCACATATATATATATATATATATATATATATATATATATATATATATATATATATATATATATATATATATATATATATATCAAGTACATGTCATATAACATCCTAACTATATTCATAAAGGTCTTGAAGGTACTCAATACATACAAAAATGATACCTTTAGATAGTATGTCTAATATTAGAATCATTAAGTACTAGGTTATGAAATTATTATAAACAACTATAGGAATAGATCAAACAAGTATCATGTACAACTTAAGCTATAAGAAAATATCGAAGGATCTTAATTCTTTCAAAAACACAAAACTTATATTAGGGTTAGAGGGGTATTACACTATACACCATTGTAAACCGACTTCATTAGACAATATGTACACAACTCCATAAATTGGAATGTCAACTAAAACTACTCTATAAACAAGGGATGCAAGCATCAAAGTTCTTGCATATTGTATTGTTTCTTTTAGGGATAGTACGTGGTGGAATGAGAATATTCTTGAAGTGCTTTAATTTTTTTAGATTTATAGTTTGGTGGTTAGTATGTGGTGGAATGAGAATATTCTTGAAGTGCTTCAATCTTTTAGATTTATAGTTTGGTGGTGGTAGAAAGTTCTATTGCAATGTGGAGAATGGAAGGGATTGTTACATTTAGTGGTGAGAGTTGCAAGATGTTCCTAGATTAATTGACATTATATATGCTCTTAAGAGATGACATCTTGAGAATATACCCATTGTATTATGAACTAAGAACTAAGATCATTATAGTTTGACCTAAAGCAACATTATAGCCATAATCAAGAGTGTTTTGTTCGAAGAGTTTTAATATAAAAAAGGATCCAAAGTTTATAGGTGAAAATATGCTCCAGCATGAGCAAGAATATTTTCCTCTAGTATTTTGAATTTTAAAATAATAATTAATAACTTTTTAAAATATTTTATATGTATTGAAACCCTTGAATAAAGTAAATTTTTAAAAATATTATATTAAGAATCTTAATGTTTAAATTTGGACTTGAGAAAATAAACTAAATCTAAAAAGTTAGAAATAAAATAAAACTTGTTAATAAAGTAAAAAGTGAATTCATGATTATTTTAAAATTTTAAGAAATTAAACAAATATTTATATTGGTCAAATTTTATTGATAATATTGATACTAAATTTATTTTACAATTAAATTTGAAAAACTGAGGCACAAATATGAACGAATGAAAAAAAAAAATGTTCTTTGAAAAATTCCATAACAAAATTTGTGGAACATTTGGAACGTTGTTTAATTTTTTTAAAAGCATCATTTTTACTCACATTGTGAAATGGATGGATACAATCAAACACGAATATGATTGAGGAGTTCATATAATCACGAATAGAAAGTAAACTAAAAAATTAAAAGCAGTTGGATTATCATGAAGATAGAAAATGATTTATCATCTTGGATAGAGTGGGGAAGCGAAGTGCTGGAAGAGGGTTTGCATTTTTTTGTAGTCAGGAAGGGAGCTGCGTGTGCACAGTGCCCGAGCTAGATCTCGGGTCTCTGGGATTTTGCTCCACCACTATCATTTTGCTTTTCATGAGAGGGAGAATCGAGAAAAAGGATAAATCTGCACAACATAGAGGTTTTTGGAGAATGAAAATATGGTTTCAGGTTTGAATAACTTGAAGAAACAAGCCAGAGAATGAGGTAGCTTTGTGCCTGATTCAGCCAAGCAGGGAGTGTTGATGGATCAGCCACATGCAATTGGGAAATCGATGGATTATGATGGTACCAATGCTTCTGCGGCTGCTGCAACTTCTTCTGTGCTAGTGGTAACAGATGGTTCTTTTTCAAACATGCATGGCTCTTCTCCACAGATGCATGGCTCTTCTCCACACATGCATGGCTCTCTTCTAAACATGCATGCAATGAGATCTAATTCATTTTTTGTGCGGGAGAGCTCCAGCCTTAAAAAAGTTAACGGTTGTCTTCTACGAAGCCATGATCACCCAGTTCTGGTTATTCCTCCGGAAGTAGTGTTGGAGGACATTGAGTACTGGACTAAGCATGCTTTGATATGTAAATTTCT
Source organism: Chamaecyparis obtusa (assembly GCA_027943335.1). Classification (NCBI taxonomy): domain Eukaryota; kingdom Viridiplantae; phylum Streptophyta; class Pinopsida; order Cupressales; family Cupressaceae; genus Chamaecyparis; species Chamaecyparis obtusa. Next base: position 37,721 of record BSBK01012273.1, on the reverse strand, counting down.
TGGTTTTTTTCTCTTGCATGTCTGATCGTGATCATATTTTTGAAGGGGGTCCTTATTTTTACAACCATGTGGGATTATTTGTTAAACCCTGGCATTTAGGATTTAATTCTACCGAGGATCTTCCTTCAAATGTGCAAGTGTGGATTCACCTACCACGTCCTCCTCTTCAATTCTAGTGAGAAGATATTCTTCATCAAATCACTGCTTTGCTTGGAAAGCTGGCTGTGATTGCGCATTAATCCCTTGATAAAAAGGTTCTCTCTTATGTCAGAATCTATGTTGAAATTGATTTGAATAAACCATTACCAAATTCTATGGAAATTTGTCTTGGATCTTCTTCATGGGTGCAGCAATTGGATTATGAATCCCTTCCTTTCCGATGTCGGGTATGTCATGAGTATGGTCATTTGCAGTGTCAATGCCCTCGGGTCTCAGCCTCTAAAGGGACAAATGGCTCTGCTACTAGTAATGGTGGTGGGCAATCAAACACTACAGGAAAAGTTAAATCTCAAATGGATAACACAACTAAGAGGCATGCACAAGCAGATAATGTGGGTAAAGGAAAGACTCAATTAAATGATATTGGTCTAGATAAAGATGGTTTTATCCTTGTTCACCCACGTGCTAAGGGACGAGGTCAAAAAAGGCTCCTCAAAGACAGGTAGTCAGATTCTAGCTTTAATCAATTTGAGGTGCTGGAAAGTATGGTTTTAGAGGAGGGTATTCCTCCTAGTAACTTAGCTGATCCGATTTGTGATAGGGAAGCTCCACCTCATGATTCCTATGAAGCATCTCCAGTTGTGGTTCAACAGCCAAATGAGCTCCCTATTTCTCCTAAGTTTGGAGCTTTGGTGACCTCTGCAGTGCCTCAGGATAATGTTGGTATTCTGGCGGACTTAGCTTAGGATGTGCTACCATCTGGTAAGGGTAAGGGGTCTCCACTCCCTTTGGGTCTACTGCAAAGACCTTTTAAGAGGGTTTCTTTTACTCCTCTAAAGAGTGGGCATAAAAAAGACCAAGAGAAGCTCAAATTTACAAGAGATATGCTGATAGAGTTTGGGGCTGTGAAACCCTTGGATACTCATTTCCCCCATCCTACTCAGTGATGATCATCCTCTCATGGAATGTTTGGGGTTTGAATAGCATCCCTACACAAAAGGCTATTCATGATTTGGTGGTTGATCATTCTCTAGATATTTTTTGTGTCCAGGAGACTAAGCTTTCAGTGGAGTCTATGGACCGATTTGCCTCTAGTATTTGGCCTTGTGGGAAATGATAGTGTGTTGGGGCTATGGGGATGGCTGGTGGTTTGGCTATCCTTCGGGACCCTCGGAAAATTTCTCCCCTTGGTTGGGTGTCTTCTTGTTTAGCTCTATCTATGGTGGCTTCTTCTATGGATTCTGGTGAGGTGATCTTGATTGCTAATGTGTATGTGCCTATCAATTTTGTGGGTAAGGAGAATCTCTAGATGCACATTCAGCATGTTAGAAACTTTTATCCTTATCATCCTTGGGTGTTAGCAGGAGATTTCAATTCAGTTTTAAGTCTTGAAGAGAAGAGTGGTGGGTTGGCCCAGTTAGGGACTTCATCTAATCTTCTCTGTCAGAATATAGATCTCTTGCATCTTTCTGATATTAAGCCTACTAATGGTCTCTTTACTTGGAATAATAGAAGGACTAGAGTTGATGCTATCTCAGAACGTCTTGATAGATTTCTATTTTCTTGCTTTTGGGTTAGTGGTGCCCTCACTCTCTCTTCTGAAATTCTTGACTGGAGGGGTTCTGATCATTGGCCAATTAAATTTTCTACAACTGGGGTGATTATTCCTAAGAGTCCTCCTTTTAAGTTTTAGCTCATGTGGCTTCGAGAATCCTCTCTTCATGATCTTATTTCTAGCTGGTGGAGGGATGGTGCCCCTGCTTTTGGTACTGCTATGTTTTCTCTTTGTAAAAAACTTCAATATGTCAAAAGACAACTCAAGAGATGGAACAGAGATTGTTTTGGGAACCTTCATTCCATGAAGCGACTCGCTTAGGAGCATCTGGATGTCATTACTAGATAGATTTGAGATCTTGGTTTCTTAGAGGATCTGGGTAAGGCTGAAACCCTTGCTTCTCGACCTATTGAAGAATGGGAACTTCGGGAGGAAATTTTCTGGAAGCAAAAAGCCAGGGTTGATTGGCTCTAAGAAGGGGATAGGAACACTGCCTTTTTCCACAAAATTGTGCAATCTCATCGGAATCAGAGCTATATTTCTTCTCTCATTAATTTTGAAGGTATCCATTTATCTTCCTTGCCAGCTATGTTTTAGGAGGCTACTCGGTACTTTTCTAACCTTTTTTCTGAGGATTCTCCTCCTGTTGATAATGAAGATCATATTATTTTGTCATGTATTCCCAAACTTATTTCTCAATAAATGAATGATTATCTCATGCACCCAATTTCTTTGGCTAAGTTGGAGGAAGTGGTCTTTGGTATGCTGAAAGGAAAAGCTCCTTGCCCTGATGGCTTTCCTACTGAATTCTTTCAAGAATTCTGGGACATCATTAATCAGGATTTGTTAGAAGTTGTTAAGGAATCTTATTCTAGCAAGCAGATGCTTTGGGCTCTAAATTCTACTTTCTTGGTTCTTATTCCAAAAAAAGATGGGGCTAATCAATTGGATTTTTTTTGACCTATTGCTCTTTGCAATGTGGCCTACAAAGTTATTACTAAGCTGATTGCTGAGAGACTTAAAAAGTGGTTGCCTACTATTATCTCATAAGAACAAGGAGGTTTTGTTATAGGAAGACAAATCTTAGATGGGGTGGTTATTGCTACTGAAGCTATCCACTCTATGGCTAGCTCAAGGGAGCGATCTATGTTTATTATGTTGGATATGGCTAAGGCCTATGATAGAGTCAAATGGAGCTTTCTAAGAAATATTCTTCTTGCCTTTGGCTTTAGCTTGGAGTGGGTGAGTTGGAATATGAGCTATGTCACTTCTTCCTCTTTCTCTATTCTTCTCAATGGCCAACCTTCCCAGTTATTTGGTGCTTCTAGGGGTCTTCGCCAAGGTGATCCTCTTTGCCCCTATCTTTTCATTATTATGGCTGAGGGTTTGGGTAGATTCATTAAGTATTAGGTGTCCCAGAACTCTATCCAGGGATGGCATTGGGGGAATGGTTTACCTTCTCTTTCTCATCTTCAATTTGTTGATGACTCTACTCTAGCAAGAATTGCTCGAGTCAAGGAAGCTAAAGCCTTTTCTCATACTTTGGATATTTATTTGGCGGTGATAGGTCAGAAAGTTAATGAACACAAATCTTCTATTTATTTCTTTAACACTCATGATCCTATTTAGCGGAGGATTGCTAATATCCTTAGATTTGAGATTGGTTCACTCCCTCTGACTTATCTTGGCATTCCTATTGTTGTTTCTAGGTAGCCTTGACTCTTCTGGCAGAATTTGATAAACAAGCTTCGGGAGAAGGTAAATTGCTGGACCCATAGATGGCTCTCTTCTGCTGCTCATGTTACCCTTTCTCAATATGTTATTCAGGCTCTTCCTATTTATAGAAGCATGGTTCAAGATGCTCCTATTTACTTTCTCAAGAAATTTGATGCTCTTTCATGAAAATTCCTTTGGAGAGGTAATTTGCGCAACTCTAAATGGAGTTTGGTTAGATGGGAGACTGTTTGCAGGCCTAAGAAGGAGGGTGGTCTTGGCCTCTGATCTGCTATCTTGACCAACAAAGCTTTGGCTGCTAAGCTTTACAGGCGATGGTGCTCTAGACAAAATCATCTCTGGGCTCGTATAATTACTCATAAGTATTTTAGAGGCATTGATCCTTGGTTTGTCTCCATGCTTCCTCTTGAAGGGCGTGGCTCTATGGTGTGGAATACTCAAGATTGGGGCTCAATTGGTTAAGAGGGGCCTTTTCTAGATATGTAAGGGAGGCTCTGAGGCTTTGTTTTGGTCTGATGCTTGGGATGGCAACACTCCTATCTTATCCATTTTCCCTCATCTTCAGACTCTATGTGATTCTTTTCTTGCTACTGGATGGGATAAAGTGGCTCATTATAAGACTCCTTATCAACTAGGTCCTGCTGTTGGATATAGATGGAAGTGCTCTTTAGATTGGCCTCCTGGGGGCTCAGAGGTGGACTGCCAAGATCTTTCTAGGATTTTGGCTTCTAGGGAGTGTTGCTCTCTATTGGGGCCAGATGTTTTGGCTTGGGGCGGTACTCTATCTGGTAAATATTCTATTTCTACTGGGTACCAGGAGATTATTAGACAATTGTTAGGGGATGCTGAGATCCCTTGGTGCAAACAAGTTTGGAATAAGTTTTGTTGGCCCAAATGTAATTTTTTCATGTGGATGGTGGCTCACAACTGGTGTCTTACATGGGATAAACATGGGTTCCAGGGCCCTTCTTTTTGTGTGTTATGTGGTAATGGAGAGGAGTCTATCTCTCATCTCTTCTTCCATTGTTCCTTTTCTACCCAATTATGGCATCTTTGGTTGAGTGCTTGGGGCTGCTCTTATCGGCATGCTTCCTCCTTGTCCAAGTTTTGGGATCGCTTGGGGATTTGCCCCTCTAAAGCTTCACCTCTTCAGGTTGCTTGGATTGTTGGCCCCTCTTTTATTCTTTGGCATATCTGGTTGGAGAGGAACCAAAGAATCTTTCAGGATGTCTGGATTGGTATGCATCTTTGGTGGAAGATTTCCCACTCTCTTCAAGAAACTATTCAGGCAAAGTGTGAGTTAGATGGAGGTATGGATGCTGGCAATCTTGCTATTTGTAGACATCTTAACTTTCATTCTCAGGATGGGTTCTCAGGGGCTACAGGTCAATGGTTTTGTAAAGTTCCAAGCCATCCTAGACATCAAAGGAAGAGACAGGTGAACCGTGTGGGTCATTTGTCACCTCCGCCACTTGGAGTTCTCAAAGTCAACACTGATGGTTCTTCTCAGGGGAATCCAGGTCCTGTTGGCATTAGGGGTGTGGCCTGATGTAGCTCTGGAGAAGTTCAATTTATTTTTTTAGTGCATAAGGGTTGTCATACTAACAATTTCATGGAGGCTTTAGCCATTTTACATGCCGTGGAGCAATGTTGTTTGAGGGGATGGCGCCAAATTATATGTGAATTTGACTCTCAAGTGGTGGTGAATCTGCTTACTTCTCAATTGCTTGAGGATGTTAGTTGGCAATTGGCTTTTGTTATTCATCAAACTCTTCTCTTTTGTACTTCTCTAGAGTCTATTAGTTTTAATTACATTCCTCGCGAATGGAACAGAGCTGCTGATTGTTTGGCCAAATGGGCATTTGATCATGCTCAAGATTGGAATATTGTGGATAGGGGCAGCTTCCCTTAGATTTGTCTCTTGAGTTAGATGCTCTTGTTGCTCAGGATAGAGCTCCTTGTTGAGCTCTCCCTTTTGTTTCTCTTTTTGTCTTAATAAATTTTTACCCCTTTTTTAGTTTAAAAAATTAAAAGAAGACAAGTTTAATTTCATTCCATAATCTTAGAAATGATTGCAAGTTAAACACAAAATTGTTTGAAATCATTTTTCTTGTAACGTAAATTAATTGCACATAAATGAATTACAAAACGATTTTATAGAGAGAATCAAAACAGAAGAATAAATTAGACAATATTCTTATTATTTTAAAACCTGTAAATAAATGTAGTAATAATTGCATCCCCGTTTTTGGCTTCGTTGGGTAAAATTTTCAGTGTTATTATTATGGCAAATTAATCGAGACAATCATGTAATGCTTGTTTTCCGTAAATACATGATGCTGTAGTTTTGAATATAGAAATTGATTTTGAAATGTTGAATAGAAATCTATACCTACATTTCAATCCAAGTAGCTTTGGTCCCATGTATGAGCATCAATATTTATAGGAAGTCTGGAACATCCAATGGACGTGATCATTGGTTTGGGAGTATTTTCCAAGGCAGTTTTGGTTAATGTGAAATCACAGTTTCAGCAGTTTATCTTTTCCTCATCATAATACTTTTTTATTTACAAAACTGAACTTTGGAATGTGGAGAAGATACCAATTTGCTTACATTTTCTTTGGCATAATAAATGGAGACAACGGATATAAAAAAAGATTGACTCAGGATCTGCCTACGCCATCGTCACTTCTCCCACATTCTCTGCAGCCTCTTACTCTGTCTTTTGTGCTGCACCCAGCTTTGGATAGGACTTTCTTCTTTTACTATACTAAAAAGTTTTGAAGGTATCCATCAATAATTCCATTGCTATTACTAACTTGAAGGCCTTACTTCCTGTTGCTCTCTCAGCCAAGCTGTTTATATGCGGAGCTAGTTTGGGGTCCCAGAAGCGTGGCATCCCTTAGATTATCCATTTACCTATTTCATAGGCACAGAGGAGTAGAAAAGTAAACAGAGGCAAACAAATCAACATGGGCTTCAACAGAGACAATAATTTTCAGAGGCTTTGCTAGAAAGTAAGCATGAGGTGCACAAGCTAAGTTCGTTGGACCAGCTAAATTGGGGAGCCCTTCTTTTCTTAAAATGAACCACAAAGCTTTAATGCAGATGATGTCCAAAGAAGTAAATAAAATCCATTTAGAAATTAAAAACACTTCTTCAGAACATATGAAAAAATTGATCCCAAAGATTTTCCGATTCATCTTTTCACTATAGCTATAAAAAAAATTGATCCCAAATTCGTCACTACAGACAGTAAATTTACTGTTGCTTTTGCAAACAGTTTTTACATAAAAATATTTACTGTTATTTATAACTATAGAAGTAATTAATTAAAACCTATCTTACTAGCAAATGAATTCAAGAACAATTTAGAATAATCATCATGTTTACACGTTTCAAAGGTTTCTGTCAAATTTAAGGGTGCTTGACAGCCAACAAAAAATATTTGGGAAAAAAATCAAATAAAAACAGCTTAAGTAGGATTGATTAAAATTGTTACCTATGAAAGCCCTTTCACCAGAAATCTACTCTTTACCCTCAAGCGACGACAATTCTGAAATAGAAGCCCTTCTTGTGTTCGTTAGTAGAGGCACTACAGGCAGCCAAAAAAATCATAGAATTAAGATTTAAAAAAATGCACAACCAGAAAAAAAATAACAAGAATAGCTTAAAAAAAATTCATTAAAACCATTGCCTATGAAAGCAGTTTCAGCAGTCCTGACGCAACGAAAATGCCGAAATGGAAGGCCTTCTATTCTCAAGAGAAAGATAAAAAAAGCAGACCGCTGTAGCATTTAAATTCATTTAATAATGTTGTACCGCAGGCAATAAATATCCATTAAATCACATTTTTAATTTATTGCTAATTATTCTTTTAAAATTAGATTTTTCTCATTGCCTTTTTTGAAGATAGCCAATAGAAATACAGATAAAAAGCATTATTTAAACTTTTTCATTTAATAAAAATTATCAAACTTTGGAAAATATAATAGTCTTCCAAAATCTTTAAATCTCATTGGTCCAATTGATTTTTTTTGACATTTAATAATTCCAATAGTTACCTGCCTATGACAGGAACTAATAAAAATTTCATTCCATCCTCTTACGTAGCTATGACGAAAATCAGTTGACGTTATGGATTTGTTGAGCATTTAACGAAAAGAAACATTCAAATGAATTCGTCCCACACACAATTGACTAATTCGTGGAATCCGTCAAACGAAAATCTGGAAACCATCTTTTGACGAAGTATTCCAGTTTATGCGATTCTTGAGATAATGCCAAACAATATTTCACCGCTGATTCCAATAGCTTTTCCCTATAAAATACTTGCGTTTGGCATCCTCAATCATATCAAACTCTGCTTCCCATTTCTGATATCGTACAACAATATCGGCCAATTGGAAATGAGAACTTCCGCAGCAATGATAAAAACTTCCTTGAGCTGCATTTTGTGGCTTTCCATAATCGTGGCCACTAATGCATCAGACCCAGATCCTCTACAGGATTTCTGCGTCGCTGATATTACTCAAACAAATGTGATGGTGAACGGTTTTGTGTGCAAAGACCCGAAGGAAGTGAAGGCAATATATTTCCTGTTTAGGGGCCTTGCTACTCCACTGTCAACCAACAATAATTATGGGTTCAATATCACTGCAGGTAATGTGAAAACATTCCCGGGACTAAACACACTGGGCATATCAATGAACCATGGAGTGTTTGCCCCTGGCGGTTTGAATCCCCCTCATCTTCATCCTCGTGGTACTGAGATCATATATGTAATGGAGGGCACTATTTTGGTTGGTTTTATCAGCACAAATAATGTGTTGTTCTCACAAAAGTTGGAGAAGGGAGATGTGTTTGTGGTTCCAAGGGGGGTTAGTGCACTTTCAGCAGAACGTGGGGGCATCAGCCAGAATCCTGGTGTTCAAGTGGTTGCATCTGCAGTATTTGGAGCCAATCCTCCCATTCCTCAAGATGTGTTGGCCAAGGCATTTAAATTCAATGACCAACAGCTCAAGGAGTTGATTGCTGGATAAGTCTCTTCACCTTCAGCACCGCCTGTAGGGTTTTTTTTTTTGATTGTTAAAGGGCCGAAGCCAAATATTTTATATATAATATAAAGTATAAAATGAAAACATAGCAGTTCAGAGCAAAAGTATTCAGTCCAACAGTATTACAAGAGTTAAATTGGTGCCCAAACACTGGACTAACCGACAGAGATGTTCGCAGAGCACGAAAACATCAAGCAAAAAGACTCTTTCACAAATGCATGTATTGTAGCGATACGAAAAGCCAGCTTTTAGGTGATTGATGTTTCTAATGACCGCACTCCCAGGCCGTGTCATGTCCAGACGTCGTCATTCCACCAAATATTACCTAGATTTGGCAAAATAAGACCCGTTGAATCACCAACTAAATCCCCAGTGTGGTTGCCTATAGGTTGAAATACCAATAAGAACCTTTTCAGCTAAATATTTAGAGGGGCCGAATTTTTCGTAAGTGACTTCCTGCAGTTCTTGGCGTGTCAGGATCCACTTGCAGGAAAGCGTACCGCAGATATTTGAGCGAGAGAAAAACATCCCATCCATCCCCAATGAATGAGATTGAGCTGTTTTTCCTCATTGTTTACTTGATCCCCATTAAATGCTTGTCTCATTTTTCTCTGCCAAGTGTGTTTATACGCTTCTTCAAATTTTTGATATTGGGAACCCTCCCTTTCATGGCAAGTAGACGTCCTGTCAACAATCTTGAAAGGAGAACAATTAAAAGCACGATGTGACTTTGAAATTTGAATGCTTAAGCCCGTTGGAATGGAGTGTCAGCGGAGATATATTTCAAATGAGTTCCTTTGGCTGCCGGATCAGCCAATTCGTCAGCCTTAGAATTTCCTTCCCGAAAGATGTGATTGATTGTTGTTGACTCAAAATTGTCAATTAACTGCATTATAACATCCAACGATGCCTGTAAACATCAATTTGGTGTAGACCCTACTTTAACTCAATTGATAGTTATCATTGAATCACCCTCGATTTCTACTTTTGAAATCCCAATTTCCTGCAATAAAATCAAACCAAATAATAATGCCTTAAACTCTGCCATGTTGTTGGTGTCTTCTGGTAATGGTATGGCCAGCTTAGCAATCACTCTTCCTGTTGAAGAATGAATGATACATCCAGCACCCGAGGGGCCTGGGTTGCCTTTAGAAGCTCTATCGAAATTTAGTTTGAACCAGCTCGAGGGAGGAGGTTTCCAAACACATGAGGCCCTCAATTCATGATTCATTTTGCATCCTCTACCTATGGAGATAGGGGGTTTTATTCCATACCAGCTTTTTAGCATTTGGTCATCCCAACTTGTGTAATATTTATGTTTAGCTGATTGTGTTTGAAGGTGGGAGTTCATGACCTGTACAATGGCTGCTTCCATTTTGTTAATGATAGAATCAATTTTCATAGTTTTGTCCTGGAACAGTGTTCTATTCCTTTCTTTCCAGATCTCCCAAATCAAAATAGATGGAGAGACAATCCATAGGTTGCTAAATAGACTCTCCCCATAAAGTCTAGGCCAAGATAACAAGAGTTGTAATATTTCATGTGGAAATGCTGATAACCAACCTAATTTTGAGCAGAACCAATGCCAACAGTCTTTGGCAAAGGGACATGATAATAAGAGATGATTTACATCTTCTTCATTTTCATAACACATGGTACATCTAGAAGGACCATATTACACCATCCTAGTGAATTTATCTACTATCAAAATTATGCCCTGGGAGGCAGCCCACATAAATAATGCTGCTTTAGGAAGGCCTACTTTGCTCCAGCATAATTGTAAGGGAATTTATGTTGTCTTAGGTTTGGAGAATTCTGCTAAAATATTGTATCCATCTTTGACATTGTAAACCCCTGATTTTGCTCCATTCCATATGATCTCATCCTTGCCTTGTTTGAGAAGGAAGGACCTATCTTTGATCAAGTTCCTGAATTTACATACTTCCCTTAGATCTATATTTAGTACTGAGAAGTCCTTCCATTGCCACAATCCATCCACAGAGGAAGTAGAGGATGGGATGATGTAATCCTTAAGATAGGGGCCCCAAGAAGCACAACATATAATACTAATCTGATTAGGACCTAGCAGTGAATTAATGCTTGAGAATCCTCCCAATGATTCCTCCCAAACTCTAGCTTCCTTGCCTTCTTTGATGTTCCAAGATATGTTATTGTTTATGACCTGCCTGGATTTAGAAATGAAATTCCATATTCTAGAGCCTTTTAGTAGCTCTTTGAGCCGAAATACCTCTTCTTCAGTGAAATTACCTAGATATTTGGCTCTGAGAATCCTGACCCATTTTAAGTTTTGATTCTTTATGATTTTCCAATAAAGCTTAGCTCCTAGAGCCTGATTTTACCATAGTTGGTTCTTGATGCCAGTGCCTCCTATTGTTTTAGATTTGCAAATCTTATCCCATGAGATGAGTGTAAATTTCCTATTTGTGTCTGTACCTTTCTAGAAGAATTTCCTTAATTTTTTAACCATATCCATGTATCCCTCCGTGGTCAGAGAAAGGCAAGACATTAAATAAATGGGAATTGTTGATAATGTTGCTTTGATCATCACTAACCTTCCTGCCCATAACAACCACTTTTCTTTCCAATTTTCCATTTTCCTGTCCATCCTTTCATTAATAGGTTTCCATACTGAAGAAGATCTTAAAGTTTTATCTATAGGAATTCCCAAGTATGAGAATGGGAGAGAACCTATCTCACAGGCCAAAACCTTTTCAATTTTCTTTTGTGTTTTCTTTTTTGTATGAAAGAAGAAAACCACTGATTTTTCTTTATTAGCAACTTGGCCTGAAGCTTGTCCATATTGGTCCAGCAATGAGGAAATTTGCATGGCTTCCTGAATACTTCCTTTACCCATTAGGAGAATGTCATCTGCAAATTGTTGGTGGGTGACAGGTTTAATGGATGATGAAACTTCAATTCCTTTAATGAAGTCCTGATCTTGAAGTTTAATCAGACTGCGGCCTAGGGCTTCTACCATGATGATGAATAAGAATGGAGATAGGGGGTATCCTTGTCGAATGCCATTTGAGCCTTCAAAAAACCCTTGGGGAGATCCATTAACCAAAACAAAAAATTTAGGGGTAGAGATGCAATAAAAAATTAGATTGATCCAAGCTTTAGAGAACCCGAAGCATTCCATACATTTTGCGAGAAATCTCCAATTGACCCTGTCATATGCTTTCCTGATATCCAATTTAATGATCATACTAGGTTGTTTGTTATGTTGGATTGAGTGGATGGCTTCCTAGGCTATAATTATACCATCTAAAATTGATCTTCCCAGGACAAATCCAGTCTGTTCCTCCCTAATTAATTTAGAGAGAACATATTTCAGCCTATTTGCTAGGGATTTAGAGAGTATCTTCTAAATTGTATTACAAAGGGCAATTGGTCTATATTCATCCATATTGATAGCTTGCTCTTTTTTGGGAATTAACACAATAAAAGTATTGTTGATTTCGGTTAGAAATCTACTTGAAGTCCTAGCCGCCTCCAAAGCTGCTGTGAGGTCCTTTCCCAATATGCTCCAGCAGTGAAGGAAAAAACTTGGAAGAAACCCATCCAGACCCGGGGCTTTGTCTAGAACCATTTGAGAAATATTCTGCCAGATTTCATCTTCTGAGAAGGCTTTGGCCAGCATTTGATTGTCCGATTTTGTGATAATGTTAGAGATGTTCTCCAATAAGATCTGTTGTACCTTGAGAGGAGATGAGGTTGAAGTGTTAAGCAGTTGAGAATGGAATCTTACAATTTCCTATTGAATCTCATTTTGATCCTCCAGCAAAGTTCTAGCGGTGTCCTTTATTTGTGTTATCCTATTGAGATTCCTAGGTTGCTTTGTGCTTGAGTGGAAGAATTTGGTGTTTTTGTCTCCTTCAGCCAGCCAACTCTCTCTTGATTTCTGTTTCCAATAAATCTCCTCTTTAGCTAAGATGTCTTCCCAATCCCTTAATAGGGATTTTTCCTCCACAAAACGATCATGATCCATTCCAAATTGCATGATGGATTGATTCAGACTCTCTAGTTTTTTCTCTATATCCTCCTTAGATGAAAAGATGTTCTTGAGATGAATTCTATTCCATATGAGGAGATTTTGTTTAATATATTTCAATCTAGATACAAAATAGAACATCTTGGAACCATCCACCTTGAATTCCTTCCACCATTTAGCTATGAGGTTTAGGAAATTCTCCTCTTTAAGCCACATATTTTCAAACTTGAATGGGCAGCCAAGAGGTTTGTTACCTTCCAGTATGTTTAATTGAATAGGGAAGTGATCAGAGCACGAGTTAGGTGAAATAGAAGCTTTTAAATCGAAGGGGAATTTTGTGAGGTCCCCTTTGAATAGAAAACAATCCAACTTCTCTGAGATGCTGCGAATACCCAATCTTCTATTTGACCAGGTAAAAGAACCATTTTCCAATTTGATTTCCATCAAATTGTCCTTTTATAGCCAATCCCTGAAGTCATTCTGTGATTGTGAAGCTCTGAGTGAACCCCCTAATTTGTCTGAAGAATGAACGATGGCATTAAAATCACCCCCCACAATGAACCTATCCTCGGGCCATAGAGAAAAACAATTAGAAATTTCTCTCCACAGGTCCACTTTCTTTTTATGTGATATGGGCCCATAAACATTCACTATATGAATGTTTAAATTGGATCGAGAGCTGACCAGGTTCCCCCCTAACCAATTTGAACCATTGTCCAATGGGATGAATGAAGAGTGTCTTGTGTTCCATAGGATAGCCAAGCCCCCTGAAGATCCAACTACCTCAACACTAATGGATTTCTAGTCCCCTAAAGACTTTGTGAAGTTTGCTAATTGTTCCTTATTCATTTTCATTTCCTGGATTAATACTATTTCTGCTTTTGTTTGAATAATGCAACATTTAACCAAACACTGTTTGTTAGGGGCATTGAGGCCCCTAACATTCCAAGAGATGATTCTCATTGGAACTCGGGAAGGAACTTCCCCTTCCCTACATTGAGGTATGCTATGATTTTGGTCTGATCGACCTCTTCCCCATCTTCTTTCCTTAGAGTAGCGATTGATTTTTTGCCCCTCCCTTTCTTCTTTGCCAGTCCACAATCCAATTAACAGTCTTGCATGGATTGCTGAAGTCCTAGATTGTTAATTTCTAGTGATTTTTTGACAAGGAAACTTCCTCGGTTTGATCCTAAAAATGTTGTGGTGCCACAATGTCCATTAATCTTTCTTGCTCATCTACATAATCCTCTTCTAAAAGCCTTGCCACAAATGCCGAAACCTGAGAATTCACTGGCGATTGCTCTGAGGCCAAGTTTCCAAAGAGGTCAAAGACCGCCTAAATCCTAGGAGAAATCTGTGATTGCTCTGCCAATTGGGGATTCAATTCTCGAACCTGGTACAGAATGCTGGTTTAAGGGGGGACCTCTATGTTTTAATGGTTTAAGGTTGATTATACTGCCTTTGATTTTGTTTCTGGTAGTATATTTTCCTGAATCCGAAGGCGAAGATCTACTCAACTCCTTTTGCTCTTTGATTCTAAGCCTGGAAGATGTTCTGTGACCTGAATTTGAAATGGATAAGGAATCTGGGGTTGAAAGAGCAACATTATGTAGAGTTGGTTTTAGAGAGGGCTTAGGAGATCCATTAGTCTTTATCGATGCCTTGAGATCACATAATTTTATTTTGAGGATGTCATCCTCATTTGAGCATGCTGCTGATTCTTCTAATACAAATTTCGGTGACTGGGAAGCTCAGTCTAAAATTTCATCTTCCTTCATTACTTGGTCTGCAATTTTCTCTATCATGTCCAGTTGGACTTCCATAATCCAATGAGAGATTATTTGCTATATGGTTTTGTAGTTAAACCTGGGGACATATTTGATGAGTGCCTTCTCTAATGGGAATGGATTTGAAACCTCAGCTACCCATCGCTTGCCCAACACCATTGCAAAGGATGTTTGGTATGGATGTCTTTGACTATAAGAAGTCTCTATTGTCGGGATTTCTTGAAGATCTATCAACTCATTGCATTAGGAGGATAATAAAAGATTAGAAGGTTGCATAAAATTTTCATACCTGTAAATGACCCATCCCAGGAGTTGCAAGAAGATCTCTAGACTTTCAGAAAGGCCCTTCCCTGAAATCTGATCTGACTCAGATGACTGGAGATTTGCAGGATACATTTGATTTTCTCTACTTCTTGATTGGGGCTCTCCACCAGCTAATTTTGTATTCATATCCTAAGGTCCCTGCTCTAGGGTGGGGGGCTGCACATATCCATAAGTGATGGGCTGAGTCCAAGTTCCATGTTTTGATATGATTTTGAGGGATTTCGGGAGTTCCCACTCTAAACTCATTAACAAGCAAATCCTGATAGAGGCCAAAGACCTTTCTATGTGATGACTGAGATAGATTCATAATTTGTTGGCAATGATATGAATGATGATTTTCTCCCTATATTCCATAGGAAGGTTCTATAGAGTGATCCACTTGGGGATAAACTTGATGACATTTTCCTTGCTATTGAAGTTTGGAGTCCAATATTGCATGTGAAGACTGTAAGTTTTGTAAAACCACCCCTTGGCTCTAAAAATCTTATTCCGAGAGAGTTTATCTTCAATTATGACCAGGAAATATCCTAATTCATTATCCAATGAATGAATTTGATTTATATTCAGCCAGTTTGATTTCTCTCCTTAAGTATATCCTCTGGAAAGGTAATAGATGGTGCTTGTTTGCATGAAGTTGTTGCCTTCCCCAAGGTTTGGACTCCCAACTCCTAAAGATGTCTGTCCAGGGCTATAAGCTTGGAGGATGGTTCTAATGTTGCCAGAGTTTGATTGCTATCCTTATTTTGAACTGGCTTCCATATTTTAACTATTTTTTGAGATCTGGGGTTCTTTTGGAAAGATTTGGTAGTTCCAAAGTAACCCATCGGATTGAGCAATTCTTTTCTTTTCCTATGAATGGTCCAATGTAGCCTAGTCCAATATTTTTTGGGAAGTGGGAGTTTGAACGGTCTACCCATGGGAGTGGTGGGGAAGATTGGAATAAGGTTGGGATTTATGGGAGGAGCACTTGAGAATTTTTGTAGTAACTCTCTCCTTGAGTGATCTTGTGAAGACCGTTTGACTCTGGAGTGCAACCAATTTAAATTTATGGATACATTTCCCTCTCTCTTGTACCACATAGAGTTCCCAGAGTTACTGTCAACTCCTTTGAAGTTCTTCCAATCATCTCTTCCAAAAGAGTTTTTATGGGATTGATTTCTATTGTGAAGAGAGAGGGAATCTTTACCCAGTTCATAATTCTGTTCTCTATTGCCAACCAAGGCGCGAGAGATCCATGATACAGATCTCAAGTTTTCGTGCAACCTGTGTCCTATCCTCCTCAGCCCTGGTCGCGGCCATCATCCTCTTCGGCTCCTCATAATTCTTTTTTATTTGCACAATTTTTTAAGTAAAATGATCTTAAGTGACACATTGCCTGTAGGGTATTGATCCGTCATTGTTTCTCTAAATTGATAGACCAGTACGTCTAGAGAGATAGGATACCATCTTGTCTCTCTTAAGACTATTCTTCCTCAATTTGATTTATTTCTATCTTATCAGATGTTTTGATGCTGCACCCAATAAGAGCCTCATCCTACTTTGAGGCCGAACAGAATAAATACTTCATTCATTTTCATCGAGGCTAGATTGAAATAAATTTAACACATTATTTCTTTTAAAAGATACTAATTTGTGTGTCTATGCGGTCGATATGCTTTGCTTCATTCCTGTTCTTTACATATAATTGTATTTCTATTTTTTATTTGAAGTTTTATGATATTCTTGTTACCCTAATTTTCATGTGCATGCAAATTTGGCTAAAATCTATCCCAAGATCTTTGTTTTTACCTTGCCAAGAATCCCTAGAAATTTCATCAAATTGCACCTTGTCTTCTAGCCTCTGCAAATTGTTTTATTCCCTGGTCTGTAGGTCACAATATTTGAAAATATAGCCATTGTGCCAAAAACCCTTGAAAACCCTAAGCCTTCATTCTATTTGGCTGTTACTTTTTCGGCAACTTAAAAATCCCAGAATTCCATGTGCGCTTTATTTTTATTCAATCGCTAGTTCTCTAATTTGTCCGGCAGTTCCTTTTTTCATTCAGTGAGCTGGCGACTACAGTAATTCTCTTGGTCATGAAATAAAACGGCAGTGCCCTAAGTCATTCAGCGACTCCGTGAATTGCCCTCAGTCGGGCATTCGCTTAATCAAACTCAAGGTCAGGCATCCGGTTTAGTGATTCTGTGAATGCCTTATTTGCGCATTCTCCAGACTTAACCGAGGTTAAGAATTCCATTAAGTGATTTGGCGAATTTCCTTTAGTTGTACATTCGGTAAGAAGTCCAGCGGTCTTTTATGTGGGGTCCCAGTTAGAGAAGATCTGATGGTTGTCGTGAGTTCGCGAAGGGTTCTTCTAACACATGCGATCTCGCAATAGCTATCGATTTCCCCTTTTGATGTAGCACTTGAAAGCTAAAGTGTATCTATTGCCACGTTGTCTGTCTGGGAGGCTTTTTAATTGCCAACGAAGCAATGACTTGGACGCATCAGTGGGGCCGTGTCTGAGGATCTGCAGAGATGTCAGAGTGATATAAATCAATGGTTGGCGCATGTTCTGATGGAATCTTTTGAGGCTTTGAGAACATGCGCTGACCGTCCATTTTGCCAAGTACTCAGGATGCATCAGGTGGGTCCGTGTTGCCAGGTGTGTTGATTTTCCATGTTTTAATTGGTTCCAGGTGCTAACAAGGTTATAGGTGGGTCTGTTTATTAGAGTGTCCCGGTCTAATAAAGATCTATAGCTGGCACATGTTCTGAAGGAATATTCATCAGCCATAATATCATGTGCCAGCCATTCAAATGGAATCTTCTCTTCAGTGGGTCCGATGTTAGAAAGGTGCTGAGGTGCTTGCTGATGGAGTGGCTGGAATGAATAAAAGAATGACATGTGGCAGAATGGGCCTAGGGATAGAAAGAATTTGGTGCCACCTATGACCGTTATATGATTATTTAAATTCAAATATCTCAAAATATTAGATTTTTACAATTATGGCGAGATCGAGTTGCAGGTAGGTAGATGGATCATGGCAGCTAGATTTTTGTAGGTACAAACATGAAAGGAACACACAAAGGTAGAAATCTGATCATCAAAGATATTTTTTCATGGGCATTTATGGCCAGAATGATAGAATTAGGGTTTCAAAAATATAGTGAAATCTATGTAACCCTAATTAGATTTTTTGCTCCTGCTGGTGTGCATGAAGGGAGATGTATATAATGTTTTTTGAGAGAGTTAGAGCTCAGAATTGACTTTTTGTAAAAAGAAGAGTTGGACAACTGTAAAGAAAAAATATATCTTTTCTTAGAAATCTATCTGTGGCAGTCTTCTTGCCCTCTGGTTTTCTACAATTGTAAATTCCCATTGATAATTCAAATATTGCAAAGGTATTTTTGTGACAATTCTTCATGTCCCTATGCTTCCTTATCTGAATTATCTCTTATTGAATTGAAGTATATGTATGTTTTTAGTGATATCTTAGGGTTCTTGGCCCCTCTTTCTTTCTACAGTTTTGTGTATCATTGTGGATGATTTGATGTGAATGTTTTTGTGGGTATACTACAACCCCTTGACAATCTTGTCTTATTCCTATACCTAGTTGCAGAGGTGAATGTTTGTTTGTAGGTCATAGATTGTTGTCTAATCCAAAGAGTGTTATGGTTTGTGAAAGAATCTCTCTTCCCCTGAATACCCTCTTTTATTTGCAGACCCTTCTATGAAATACTTATGCAAGCCTATTCAGTGAGTTGTGATCCCCTTGACCTAAGTCTATTCATAAAGTCCATCTTTTATACTATAATTCATACTATCATTTCGGTGCATCACCTAGTAGGTAGTTTTCTTTCAGTCATTTCCCCTTAAGGCATTCCTTCTATCCCTTTCCCTCAAAAGATTTACTTTTCATGTCAAGAAGAAATTAAGGTGATTATCCAAGAGGAACCAACCTAGAACCTAGAGGTCTCATCTCAGTTAGCATAGGTTCCACAACCTGGAGATGATTCCCATGTTATACTAGGTTATCAAGACTACGAGAGCTTGAAACAAGGGTGCCAACTTAGTGTATAACATTTTTGGCACGCTCGGTGGGACTGTTAAGAATCAGATTTATTGTTAAGGTTATGTTATCTCTGATATACAAATTGCATAATATAGACTTTTAGAAGTTGTTGTATCAAGTATATCTGGCGACTGCATTAGTGGAAGGATTCAGGATAACCTTGTTCAAGGTTTATGAGAAGGATTGAGACTAGGAGCTAAAAGTCTACTAAATTTTCAGAGTTGCCCTCAAAAAGAAGCTATAAAGGCAAGTCAACTCAAAGAACATCCCCTGCAAGGAGAGTTCAGTCTACACCTCCTGATACTTCAGAAAGGAGACCTTTTCCCTTTCATTCCAGAAGAAGAGGAAGATCTCTAACCAGAGATCTAGAAGAAGATTTAAATCCAGCAGCAAATACAACTCACATGGTTGTTAATCTTCAAATCCCAGCTCCTACAATGGCAAGACAGTTTGCTTTTGCACCTTTCAACCAGGGAAGTCCATTGACCTTTTCTGTACCTCATGATGTGCCCTTGGTCGCACTGAAAAGCTTACTTGATTTCACAGGTGAAGGGTAGACAACAACTTTTGAGCACATAGGAGATGTGACCACCATCTGCAGCATACACAACATAACCGAAGAAGATGTGGCCACAAAGTTATTAGTAGCCTCTCTAAAAGGTAAGGCTCTTGACTAGTTTAGAACTCTAACTGTTGGTTCCATTAATTCATGGGATGGGTTAGGAGATGCGTTAAGTAAGCATTTTTAGGATAAATCAGATAATTTGTCTCTGATAGAGTAGTTAACAACCATTAAGAGAGACCCTCAAGAGCAAATGATAGATTACAATAATAGATTCCTCAAAACATGGAATAGAATTCCAGTCTCAGTAAGACCATCAGCTGACCATGCTTTTCTATACTATTTACAAAGTCTGAATGGTCAAATTTCTATCATGATCCAATGCATGGGTGGTACTTCTTTACCCCAAGCTTTTGAAACTGCTGTCAGGGCTGAAAATTATTTAATTCAAGCATGCATGATAGCTAGAAGGCCACCTATGCCCATTTTTCCTAGCCTTCAACCCATTGCACCTGCACAAGTACCCCCATTTACCCCTATTCCCACCATATTAGCACCTTAGGCTAGTACTAGTTGTCAAGAGCTAACAACAAATTTCTCTCAAAAGCTACAAGAGATGAAGAATAGCCAACAAAGTAGTCAACAGGAAATGACAAATTTGTTGTAGACCTTGACTAAAGAGGTCACAAATTTAAAGAAACAAAGTCAACGAATCAGACCACCCTTTCAGCCACAAGGTCAAGGTCCTAATCAGCAATATCAAAATCAAGGACATCCTTATCAGCAAAATAGGCCACCATACCAAGGAGGTTATCAAGGACAAAGGCAAAATTTCAATTAGAGACCATTCCAACCATACAACCCTACACCTCTTAATTCTGCAAATCCAGTTAGAGACATGGTGCCTAGTCAAAACAATATGGCTATGGATAATGAATGGTGTTTTCCTTGCAATCAACCTCATAATCAAGCTACACGTTCAAATGGATGGATGAACCAAGCTCTAATGGTTCAGAATGCCTCACAAGCACAATCAGAGGCTTCATCCAGTGGGTCAGTTCCTCAACAAGAACCACAAGAAAATGAGACTTCTCTTTTCAATTGGGAGCAACCAGACTTCAATGGAGTCAATGATGAAGTTACTTTTGTTGCCTATACAAGAGCAAAGAGAAAAGCTCAAGACATGGAGAGAGCAGATTCCAGTGCCAAAGCCACTACATCTGCAGAGCCAGTGCAGCAAGCTACTCCTACCACATTCAAGGAGACTCCTGCTATTACAAACAAAGAAGGCAAACACCTCAAAGAAGTGGAGCCCATCATGGTGAAAGCACAACAAAGAGTACACACTGTGACACCTTTCAACATTGTTGACAACATGAAGAAGGTGAATGTCACCATGTCTATGTGGGACTCTCTAGCTATTCCAGGGTAGTCTGAAATTTTGAAGAAGGCCATAACTAAGGTAGCAACTCCTCAGCCTGCAAAAGAAGCTGTAAAGTTAGTGCTAGTTAACACTGATCAAGGGAAGGAGACTACATGTAGCAACTCCAAGACCAATGCCATTCAAGGTAGGAACTCAAAACCACCTCCCTTTTATATATCTTTAATCATTGGAAAATCTTTAGTACATAACCATATGGTAGATAGTGGA
Source organism: Chamaecyparis obtusa (assembly GCA_027943335.1). Classification (NCBI taxonomy): domain Eukaryota; kingdom Viridiplantae; phylum Streptophyta; class Pinopsida; order Cupressales; family Cupressaceae; genus Chamaecyparis; species Chamaecyparis obtusa. Next base: position 16,823 of record BSBK01012273.1, on the reverse strand, counting down.
GCTACTAGCACTGTAATGCCCAAGAAAGTAGCTGACCAATTAGGACTAAAATATGAACCCTTCCAAAAGAAGGTCACACAACTTGATGGATCCTCAGCTAATACTATAGGTGTGGCTAAGGATACCAGTCTAATCCTTCATGCTAGTCCTAATTTTTCCATCCTCCTTGATATATACATTATAGATCTCCCTGCATTATTTGCTATATGTCTGTAAAGGGAGTTTACAGCTAAGATAGGAGGCTACCTATCTTCTGATTGGTCTCACATGCTATTTCATACAAGGTATGGGACCAAGGTTACCATTAAGTTAGAACCATTGGCAACACACCATATAGAGCCATATGTGTCCAATACCATCAATGTAAACTACCCTATATTTGATGACAGTGACTTCTAAACCATTAGAGAAGCAGACACTAAGATAGAGAATATCCTTGATATTCTTCTAGATGAAAGAGCTTCAGAGGCCCAAGAAAATCTTATTTGGGATTTTGGTTTGGGAAGTTACTTAATACAAGAAAGTGGAGCCATAGAACCAAGCCTTCTCAAAGAAGACATTGATTTAGAGGATCATAGCAATCAGGTTTGGGAACAATTTTTTGATGGAGCTAGAAGTAGACATGGTTCTAGTGGTGGTGCTATGCTAGTGTCCCCAAAAGGAGAAAGGTACTATACTTCCTTTAGATTTAGTTTCTCCTACACTAGCAACACTGTAGAGTATGAAAGCCTTGTGAATGGACTGGAGTGGGCTAGGAAAAGAGGGCTTAAAGCCTTAAAAGTTTATGGTGATAGTGAGTTAGTTGTCAGCCAAGTAAGAGGGATAAGTGCAACCAAAAATGACACTTTGAGAGCATACAAACATAGACTTTGGGATGCAATTGAAGATTTTTGTGCTTTCAATATTGTTGCTATCCCTAGGAAGCTAAACCAAAATGTAGATAGGTTAGCTACTTTTGGATCTTAGTATGATATCCCAAATAGCATTTCAAAAGAAGTAGATCAACAGCATGTCAAAGTGATTGTCAGACCCTCTATTCCTGATAATGATGTCAATTGGCAGGTGTTTGACAATGATGAACAAATTATTCAGTTCTTGTTTGAAGAGGATCTCTTTTCAAGGCATAATCAAGAGAGGTTATCATAGAACTATGGTGATTAGGTGATACAACTCAAGTCCAATAAGATGCCTAGAGGTCTTGTCACCTTAGAGACTGTCTTCAATAAGGATGATAAAATTAAGAAAAACAAAGCTGGCCTGGTAGTTCATCAAGAACATTGTGTTGAATTAGAGTTGGAGCTAGGTAAGAGCTTACAATTTGGAAAGATAAACACTGAATTGGAAAAGCAAGCTTACACTCAATTATTCAAAGAATTCATTGATGTATTTGCATGGCAATATGAAGACCTTAAAGGTTTTGATCCATCCCTCGCTTAGCACACTATTGAATTAGAACCTAATGCCAAACCAGTGAGGAAAAAAAAAGGCCTATTAATCCCAAGCTTGAGCCACTTATGCATAAGGAAGTGCTCAAATTGATAGAAAGTGGTATCATCTACCCATTAAGCATACTAGTTGGGTTTCCAACCTTGTTCTTGTCAAGAAGAAAAATGGGGAGTTGAGGTTATGTGTCGACTTCAGGGATCTTAACAGAGCCTCCTTAAAGGAACGCCATCCATTACCCTCTATGGAACAAATCTTACAATGTGTCTCTGGATCCGAGAGATTTTCATTATTGGATGGCTATTAAGGATACAACCAGATGCTAGTTAATGAGGAGGATCAATATAAGACTGCATTTACAACCAAGTGGGGAACCATGGCATATCAAAAGATGCCCTCTGGTTTGTCAAATGTAGGTGCTACATTTTAGAAGGCAATGGATATGGCCTTTAAGAGCCTCATGTACAAGTTTGTACTGGTCTACTTAGATGATATAACTGTCTATTCTAAGCATGTAGCAGACCATATCAAACATTTGAGGAAGATCTTTGAAAGGTGTAGAGAGTTTGGGATATCTCTTAATCCCAAGAAATGTGTGTTTGCAGTTCATGAAGGAAAACTATTGGGATATGTAGTATCCAAAGAAGGAATTACACTAGATCCTGAGAGAATTGCAGCCATCCTAGAGCTACCCTTGCCCCATCATAAGAAAAGCCTCCAATCTTTCATAGGAAAGATTAATTTTGTCAAGCGCTTCTTGCCTAATATTGTAGATTTACTAAAGCCTTTGACAACCATGTTGAAGAAGAGTTCAAATTTTAGTTGGACTAAAGGAAAAGCTAATTTCCAAGCTATCAAAGAAGCCTTGATAGAAGCTCCTACCCTGTTAAACCCCAATTTCAGTAAGGATTTTATCCTTTATGCTTATGGAGGTCATGATGTTGTGTCTGCAATGTTGACCCAAGAAAATTCAGATGGATTAGAGCAGCCTATTGCTTTCTTTAGCAAAGGTTTAGAAGAGTATGAATAGAGATACTCTTTTGTAGAAAAACATGTACTTGTTGTGGTAAAGAGCCTTAAAAATTTTAGATATTTGTTGACCTATAGCAAGGTACATTTGAAAGTTACTCATCCAAGTGTCAAACAATTTTTTCTTTCCAAGGACCTAAATGAGAAAAGAGCTGGTTGGATTACCAAAGTAATGGAATATGACATTGATATCCAAACCACCAAGCTAGTTAGAGGAAGAGGTCTTTGTGAGCATTTGGCAGGGGATGAAAGTTCAAAGAAATCAAAGCAAATGGATGAATCTTTAGTCGTGCATTCTATAGAAGATCATGTTAAGGCATCAGGTTGGTTGCCTAACATGATTCACTATTTGAAGATAGGGCAATGCCCTGCAGATTTGGATTCAGCAAAAAGCAAGTACTATAGATTACAATCTGTTCCTTTTGTGTTGATAAATGAAGTTCTTTTTAGAAAGGATCATAGTGGTGTCCTTTTGAGATGCATTGATTCAGAAAAGATAGGTGATGTCCTATTTGAATTTCATGATAGACCCTCTGGTGGTCATTTTTCTCCTAGGACTATTTCTTATAAAATCATGAGGGCTGGGTACTATTGGCCATCTATCTTTAAGGATAGTCATGATTATGTTAGAAAATGCATCAAGTGTGCTATGTTTGCAGGAAAGGAGAGGCTTGCTACTCTTCCCCTCCAACCAATCAGAATAGAGCAACCTTTCATGAAGTGGGGTATAGATTTCATTGGTATGATCAATCCTCCATCTAGTGCAGGACACAAGTGGATAATCACTGCAACAGATTATTTCACTATATGGACAGAGGTAGTTGCCTTGAAAGAGGCTAATGAGAGTGTTTTCCTAGGTTTTTATGATGACATAGTTCATAGGTTTGGCACTCCAGATTCCATAATATCAGATAATGCATTGGCATTCATAGGCCTCAAAGTCTCAGAGTGGGCAATTAGAAATAGCATTTATCTAAATACCAGTTCAAATTATTACCCTCAAGGCAATGGCTTGGCAGAATCACCAAACAAGAACTTGATTAGGATAATCAAGAAGACTCTACAAGACAATCAGAGAGATTGGCATACAAAGCTCAGGTCTGCTTTATGGTTAGACAGGATTGACCCAGAGAAGATTATTAGGAATTCTCCTTATGTGTTAGTATATGGGAGAGAGGCTAAGTTGTCCATCTCAACTGAATTACCAGCTTTGGACTTAGCTACTCAATATGCCATGTTTGAAGAAGGAGATCCCTTGTAGATTAGATATGCTTAGCTTATGGAGTTAGATGAACTCAGAGACAAATCCATGAAAGATATAGAGTTTCATCAGATTCAAATAAAGAAGAGCTTTGATAAAAGAGCCAGGGTCATAAATTTCAAAGTTGGGGATGTAGTCCTCAAATGGGATGAATTCAGATCTAAACCTGGTAGGCATACAAAGTTTGATTCTTTCTGGGGTGGACCATTTGTTATAACAGAGTGCAAGGGGACTAATGATTTACAGCTATCAATTCTTGAAGGAACTACCTTGCCAATATCAGTGAATGGATTCCACTCGAAGCCCTATTTTGAGGTTAATCCCTCTCTATAAATTCTTGTAAATATGTTTTCCTGCTTTCTTTCCTTGTTTTCTAGGTTAGTTTCCTTCTTTCCAAGAAGTGTCTGTGCACAAGTTTTGTCCTGCTAGTTCCATTTTTCTCCCTCTATCAAGTTTGTGTTCCTGAGATGACCCCATGCCCAACGAATATGTCCAAGCCACTAGTTTTCCATGTCTAGCAGGCTGACATCCAATAGAAATCACCAAAATGTTACCCTAATTTTCATGTGCATGAAAATTTGGCTAAAATCTCTCCCATGAACTTTGTTTTTACCTTGCCAAGCATCCTTGGAAATTTCATGAAACTGTACCTTGTCTTCTGGCCTCTGTAAATTATTTTATTCCCTGGTTTGCAGGTCACAATATTTGAAAATATAGCCGTTGTGCCAAAAACCCTTGAAAACCCTAATCCTTCATTCTATTTGGCTATTACTTTTTTAGCAACTTAAAAATCCCAGAATTCCATGTGCGCTTTATTTTTCTTCAGTCGCCAGTTTTCTAAGTTCTCCGGCAGTTCCCTTTCTCATTCGGAAAACTGGTGACTGCAGTAATTCTCCTGGTCGCGAAATAAAATGGTGGTGCCCTAATTCATTTAGTGACTCCATGAATTTCCCTCAGTCAGGCATTTGCTTAATCAAACTCAAGGTCAGGCATCTGGTTTAGCGATTCTACGAATGCCTTATTTGCACATTCTCCAGACTTAACCGAGGTTAAGAATTCCATTAAGGGACTTGGAAAATTTCCTTTAGTTGCACATTCGCTAAGAAGTTCGACGGTCTTTTATGTGGGGTCCCAGTTAGAGAAGATCTGATGGTTGTCATGAGTTCACAAAGGGTTCTTCTGACACATTTGATCTCACGATAGCCGTCGATTTCCCCTTTTGATGCAGCACTTGAAAGCTAAAGTGGGTCCATTGCCATGTTGTTCGATTGGGAGGCTTTTTATTGGCCGATGAAGTGATGACTTGGATGTGTTAGTGGGGCCATGTAAGAGGATTTGCAGAGATGTCAGAGGGATATAGATCAACGGCTAGTGCATGTTCTAATGGAATCTTTTGAGGCTTTGAGAACATACGCTAACCGTCCATTTTTCCAAGTACTCAGGATGTGTCAGGTGGGTCCGTGTTGCCAGGTGTGTTGATTTTCCATGTTTTAATTGGTTGCTGAGTGTTGACAAGGTTACAGGTGGGTTTGTTTGTCAGAGGGTCCCAGTCTAATAAAGATCTACGGCTGGCACATGTTCTAAAGGAATATTCGTCGGCCATAAGATCATGCGCCAGCTGTTCAAATGGAATCTTGTCTTCAGTGGGTCCGATGTCAGAAAGGTATTGAGGTGTTTGCTGATGGAGTGGCTGGAATGAATAAAAGAATGACACGTGGTAGAATGGGCCTAGGGATAGAAGTATTTCATGAATCAGTGACTAAAGAGGTTTTCTCTTATCCGCTTGACTTAACCGGGGTTGGTGAAAGTATTCGACGATTTTGCGAACAAAGGAAAAGGTAACCCGAGGTGAACTTAAGGTTTATTTTGCAGTCAAGTGGTGCCTAGTGAAAAGGGAAAATCTGACAATCCTGTTTTAAAGTAAAGATGAAGTTTGAATGTCAACCATCGATAGAAAGAATTTGGCGCCACCTATGACCATTATATGATTATTTAAATTCAAATATCTTGAAATATCATATTTTTATAGTTATGGCGAGACCGAGTTGCAGGGAGGTAGATGGATCATGGTGGCTAGATGTTTGTAGGTGCAGACATGAAAGGAACACGCAAAGGCAGAAATCTGATCATTAGAGATATTTTTTCATGGGCATTTATGGCCAGAATGACAGAATTAGGGTTTGAGAAATATAGTGAAATCTATGTAACCCTAATTAGATTTTTTGCTATTGTCGGTGTGCATTAAGGGAGATGTATATAATGTTTTTTGAGAGCTTTAGAGCTCAGAATTGACTTTTTGTTAAAGGAAGAGTTGGACAATTGTAAAGAAAAAATATATCTTTTCTTAGAAATCTATTTGTGGCATTCTTCTTTCCCTCTAGTTTTCTACAGTGGTAAATTCCCATTGATAATTCAAATATTGCAGAGGTATTTTTGTGACAATTCTTCATGTCTCTATGCTTCCTTATCTAAATTATCTCTTATTGAATTGAAGTATATGTATGTTTTTAGTGATATCTTAGGGTTCTTGGTCCCTCTTTCTTTCTGTAATTTTTTGTATCATTGTGGATGATTTGATGTGAATGTTTTTGTGGGTATACTACAACCCCTTGACAATCTTGTCTCATTCCTATACCTAGTTGCAGAGGTGAATGTTTGTTTGCAGGTCATAGATTGTTGTCTAATCCAAAGAGTGCTATGGTTTGTGAAAGAATCTCTCTTCCCTTGAATACCCTCTTTTATTTGCAGACCCTTCTATGGAATACTTATGCAAGCCTATTCAGTGAATTGTGATCCCCTAGAGCTAAGTCTATTTATTAAGTCCATCTTTTATTCTGTAATTCATACCATCATTTCGGTGCATCACCTAGTAGGTAGTTTGCTTTCAGTCATTTCCCCTTCAAGCATTCCTTCTATCACTTTCCCTCAAAAGATTTACTTTTCATGTCAAGAAGCAAATTAAGGTGATTATCCAAGGGGAACCAGCCTAGAACCTAGAGGTCTCATCTCAGTTAGCATACTTCCCACAACCTGGAGATGATTCCCATGTTATACTAGGTTATCAAGACTATGAGAGCTTGAAACAAGGATGCAAACATAGTGTATAACAATTCTCAGCATAAATCATTTCCAAATGAAGATAAGTTTTTCTTAAGGATGGACTAGCATGATTCAATAAAATGCTTATATGAACCATTTAAAAGGAATAATTAATTTGATGTTTCATATTGATAATATGTTGTTTGTAAGAGACATTTTAGAAACGGAAGGGCAAAAATAACAAGTGCATTTTTATGATTGTTGAATGATATAAGAAAATCTAGAACAATATAATAGTTTCAACATAATGGAATATAAATCCTATGATGACAATCTCCACATAGAATTGGAGACTAATTTTAGGGACGATTCGATACAGAAAAGAGAAATCTGAAATCGTGATCTTTTATTCTGAAATCACTGTATTTATAAACGCCTTGGTTGACACTGTGTTGAAGTAGATATACTTTTCTAGGTCAAACTATTGAAATATGTATGTTATATTTAAAACAATATTTTCCAAATAATCTTGATATGATTATATAGATGTGTTGAATATTCTTAGATACTATAATATAATAAACTATAACATAAAGTGGGGTTTAGTCCCTCATTATTGAGAAATGTACAAATGACATTTAATTAAATGATATTTAAAATTTTAAAAATTAAAATCAGAATTCTATGCTTACAAAATTGAGTAGAAAAGATATCTAAATGTGTGTATAAGTTTAATAAATAAACGAATAGGGTACATAAATAAATACATTTAAATGTATACATGACATAATAGATAGGTATATAGAAATATCTATAATAGTTAGCTAAGGTAGTATGTAGCAAGAGATCCAACTTGAGAAAAAATAGATCTATTTATTAATATAGCTATTTCTAGAAACTATTTTCAACATTGGCAATTTGAAGAATAAATATGAACTAATATTAAACTTTCCCTCACCTTGACCTATAATTAGTAAAGAATGATGTTATTAATGGTTTAAATATTTCCATCTTATTGAGACACATTTATTTTTGTGTTTAGTACCAACTTTTTAAATAATTTTTATTTGAAGATAGGTTTTTAAATCATAATGAATAATATGACTAAATACACTGAATAAAGTATTGATTGTATTAGTGATGATATTATTATTATATTTTTTTTTCTTTTTTCAAGAAAAATCTTGAAGCCTATAATATCATTTATATAGAGTTTATAAGAAGATTACAAAATATAAAAGGAAAATGGAAGGGATAATTCTCTTTAGGAACCAAAGACAAATTATCCCCTCACGAATCAAAGACCACCTATGAGAGAAGAGTGAAAATCATATGCACACAAAATATCAAAATGTGTGAAACTAGCCAAAATAATAGCTTTGAACAAAGAAAAATAGCTACAGCCTTTAGAAACACTCAAAAATAGAGAAAAGATATATACAAAAAAACAACTCAACATCAACCCATATGGTTAAAAGTGGACAGCCACAACCCATTTGAACTCTTCTCTGAAGAAGTCAAGTCAGTTGGAAATCGAAGGAGGTATCATAGTCATGTGGATCCACCTCTGCATATTTAATGAGCTAAAAATTTGCATCAAATATGTGCAGAGCATTATTGAACTGGTGATCCTCAATTTCTTCATTGTGCCTTTGTCCAAGAAGCCAATCCATTGCAACACATCAAACATATTGTAGCTATCTAATTCTATAGAAAAATTATCCAAAGTAAATAAAATCTCCCGCAAACATTTTTCAAGATGTCTTTAAACCAGGTAAGGTACATTATAATTGTACTAAACCAGGAAGTCACTTGTGAGGGAAGTAAGAATGGGTTTACTTGAAGCCACACTTCCTTAATTGTTGTTGTGATGGCCTACAAAATATTTAAACAAGACAAATTTTTTGTGGATAGATGAAAGAGGGGAATGGGCCCTCATGGCATGTCAAAATACTTCCCTCTTAGATTTATCTAAAATGTCATGAGAGAATAACCAAATTTTACAGAGAGAACATGCCAAATACTACAAACAATGTTTTTGATTAAGTCAACAACGAGATGGCCTTGATCCCATAATTTAGTAGAAAGAAACACTAAGAAATAGCACTGAAATCCCTACTCAAGGCCATTACAGCCGAGAGCAAGCTAGAAATTCCCACCCACAAAATTAATCAAAAACTAAAATCGTCACTTTTAGAGAGTTCCTAATGCTACTACAAATATGCTTAATACTATCATAGTTTATCATCTATAGACATCTAAAAGAGTTAATGTTGAACTCCTATCATTGCAAAAACTACCAAAATGTAACTTCAAAATGTTTCTATAGTTCAACAAGAAGAAACTATGTAATGATCTAACAAAAAAAAATTTAAATTTAAATTTACAATTGTTAGCTAACCTAAACATGATAGTATAATAGAAAGAAAAAAGAATACCAAAATTAACTTTCATTACTTCCATAAATTATATACTACTCTTTAGAAAGAGTCTTGAGAATGCTTTTCCAATCTTCATTGTCCTTTTCATGCTATTCCTTGTCACCTATTTGGCTATCTTTCCTCTTCTTTACCGCTTTCTTTAAGATGCTCTTTCTAGTGACAACTTGAAATAGTGCCTTCATAATCCCATCTACTACCTTACAAAGATATAAAATAGCATCATTGAATTGATCTATACTATGGACTAGCATAGTAGCATAACCTTTTAGAGAAGTAATTATTTTTTCCAAATGATCCATCTAACTTTGGATGTTTGAGACAATACTTTTCTCTTCCAGAATAGGGGAAGGTGGTATGATCTCTAAAGGATCATTACCAGTATGGACAGGGGAATTACACACCATGTTCATTATATCCTCCAACTTATTCAGGTTCACAATTATCTCCATCAATCTTTCTTTCTCCTCTTCCTCCATCTCTTCAGCCTCAACAACATAATCCTTGTCTCTAGTATTCTTAGAAGACCCTTCTTACTCTTATGGGTCATATTCCATATCCTTTTTAGGAATCACTTCCTCTTCAATCTATTTAACCTTATATTCCTTATTGTGAAGAAGGGCAGACCTCCTTTCCTCTAAGATTCCTTCATTATTAGGTTCATCCATTTGTTCATTTTCCTCATTTGTATACTCTTCATTATCAATGTTGATATAAGGGCTCATCATTTCTATCTGTTTATTGGTAATTTTCGCCTTTGGAGAGGTGGGTTTAGTGGCATAAAATTTCCTTTCCTAGAGAGTAGTATGAAGTAAGACCTCTTTAAGGGGAAATTCCTCACCAGGGGCTTTAGGGTTTTTAATCTTCTCTTTCCCTAAAGTTTTAGCCATTTTCCCACTAGGGTTAGGTTTCTTAGGGAGAGGGTTAGTTTTTACAAGCTCATTTTTAACTATGCTCATGGCTACCTTTAAAATATGGGTTTTTTCATGTTGAGGATATGATAAAAGGCATCTTCTAAATGTGGATTTTTCAAATTCGCATGGATAAAGGGCATAAATTAATCCCTAGTGGAGTGGTTGGGAGGTACCTTTGGCAATGCTACTTGCAAGGGAGGAATATGAAAACAAGGGAATATTAATCTTATGTCCATTTCTTAAATGATTCAAGATAGGAAAGTGATACACATGGAAGGAGGTATACTAGCATACTAGCCTTCTATAGTAAATTATTTGATAACAAAGAAGAAAACAAGAGCATACAGAGAGGGTAGAGACAACCTATCATACCCATTATCATTTTTTGCGACCTTCAATTTCTCCCATTTCTTAAAAAACTCCTTTTTGTATATCTTATAGTCACCAAAACTCTTCCTTTCAACCCTATCACCTTTGCATTTTAATCATGTAGCTTTCGCTATAAACTCAGGGGTCATGTGGAATTTGATGCTTCTAATACATACGTTTCCTTGGTGCTAGGAAATACAAAACTTCATGGAAAGAGTAGTGTTATAACCCTTCATAGAATGGAAATAAGGCATAAAATAGCCTCTTCTAAAATATCCCAAAGCTCATTGTTTTGTAATAGTTCCCTATAATCTCCCATCTCTAAATGTTGCAGAGGGCCCCTCTTACTTTTAAATTTAGAGAGATTCATCTAGTGATTGGTGGACATACAAGTCCCACCCTTGCCTAACTCAGCAAAAAAAGAAAACCCATTTTCTTCTCCTTACTAGAGTGATAGTGAATTTTCTTGAACACTAAATTTTTTTGTCTTTGGAAAGAATGGAAAGGCTTTATATCATACCTTGCAATTATGACATGACATTTATGATTTTTATAAAATATTTTGAAATTATCTTTTATACTTTTGACAAGACATCTCCCTTTATGTCAATCTCAACTCAAGTGATGGAATAGAATTCCTTTTACATTAATATTAATAATGTAATTATTATTAAGATCATATAAATTATACATCCTAAAGTGCCAAGTTAGCATCTAGTAAAATCCATCCGTCAAGTGGGTGTAATTAAGATAAGTGGGATATAATAAACCTTTAGGTTTATTCTTTAGTATAGGGAAGATATCAATAAAACCTCATATCTTAATATAATTCACATGATGATCATGTCACCTAGATTTAACATCATTTGTCATACCGTTCCAAAGTGCGGTCCCTCCTTTTATTTTTCATACCATTCATAATCCTTTCCCCCTAATCCTTATAAATCGAAGCGTAATAATTCTTCATGGGATATAAATCCATGATCTATTTACCATCTTTATACTTTAGTATACTTTGTTCTAAGAGCCATTTCAAAACAAAAAGCATAAATTCTTTTAATTTATATTGTAATCTCATCATTAACATAGATGATCCTTCTATCATTCCTTTCAATAGAAAGAACTTATTTAGGATCATCGGGTCACTACCCAAGCTTCATGTATCCCCAATCCTAATGGTTAAGGCCTAAAATTATCTATAATATACACAACACAATTTCCTTCTCTCAAGGTGTGATGGATCTCGAATTGTCTGAATGTGCAAAGAGTTCTTTTACAATCTTATTTAAAATACTCTACAGGTCCCATAGGAAACCACCATTTCCTTTTATGTAATCCATAATTCTATTATAATCTCCTTCGATGATTATGTTCTCATAGTTCAACTCTTTCAAGTGCTTAATACATTACCGAGCGATAATTGCTTTCACTCTATTGCTAGATCCAATAACCATATTTTTGCAAAAACCTTCAATTATGTTTCCCTTGTAGATCCTAATGATAGTAGTAGAAGACTACCCTGGATTCCCCTTATCACACCTTCCATATTAAATTTTATCTAGCAACCATTAAGGAGAATCCATCTAGTTAGTTTCCTTCCTATAATACTATCCCAATTGATATGAATGAGGTCCTATTGAATTAACCACTTCTATTTAAACCTTATCTCCTACAAAGTGGGTATGACTTTCCCTTTCCCAAAAGTGATAACATTAACGTACTCCTTTATCTACCATTTAATTATTTCGAATAGGACATTGCTATTTCTAGATTGATCCCTAAAAATTCTACCATTCCATTTTTTTCATAGATTCCAAATGAGGAGGGGAGGAATATGAGCCCATAGGTTACTTATAATATGGTTGTTGAAAGGAAAAAATATCTAATGATTAATAAATAATATACCCAATACATTAGTAAGGGAAAACACAATATCCTAGACTTCCCTAACATAGGGGTAGAGTAAGAAAAGATGATCTATGCTCTCAAAATCAAAGAAACAAAGCACACACATATTCATCAAGGAGAAGTATCTTTTGTTCTAGTTTTGAATGTTATCCTATTTGGTTTTCAAATCTTTGTATGCCAATTTGACAAAGAAGTTGCCAAAAGGTTTGTGTTTCCAAATACATTTATCACCAATCAGTTGACAAAGTAGAGAGAAGATAGGAAGAAGGGGTTGTAGAGAGTATAATTCTTTCTCCAAATATTTTTTGAGTTGTGGAGAGATGCCAACAAATCCCCAAAATTAGTTTTTGAAATATTTCTATTTGGCCTTACCGTTCTTCCATTCAATGTAATATCGTCCATTATGATGTCATATATCCTCTCAAAAGGTGGCTCTCTTACCATTTCAAATAACTTTCTTGCTATCTTTCCTTAGGACTTGTTTAATTTTTATAATACTATTCCATAGAGGGGAACTCAAGGTGTAGATAGTATCATAAAGAAAGGAATCTGCATACTTGTTTTGAAGGTATTTGGCCTTGAAAAGGTTAACCCATTCTTTATCATTCTCTATAAGAAACCACCCCATTTTGGAAATAGTGTCCTTTTAAAGGATCTTATGTGATACCAAGACCTCCAATCCTCTTTGATGTGCATGCTATGTCCTATTTGACTAGAGCTATCCTAGTTTTCTCTTTAGTACCTATCCACAATAATCTCTTTTGTAAATTCTCAATGCTATCACCCACCAACCCAAGGATCTTAAAAAGGGAAAGGAAATAAATTTCTATAATTTAGAGGCAATATTGAGAAGTTATAATTTTCCTACCTCCCCTAAAATTTTACCTTTCTATCCAACAATCTTTTTGTGGACTCTTTTGATGAGCCTATTCCAATCATTATAAGAGGTAAATTTGGTAGTAAGAGGAAAAATAATATAAGAGTCAAGTAAGGAAGCATTATTCCATCTTATCACATTCATTATCTTATATTGGAGAGTTTTACTAACATTGAATAACTAGGGTTTTCTTTTATGGTAGACATATCAAAAGAAAAAGAGAGGTTCTCAAGCCACCTCTGAGAAATCTAAAAAGAGGAGGAAATTAATTAGTGCAAATGATGATGTTGACGATGATGATGAGATCAAGATCAAGATAAGTACAAAGTCATTGTGAATAGGAGTCAATCAATTGATGGATTATTTGAGAGCGTAAAGGAAACTGGTGGTCTTAGTAACCCCAGATGAGTTAGTATGTACATATGAATACGGAGGATCAGGAAAATATTGAAGAGGCCAACATAAAAATCATTATTAAATTTAAGAAGGTACCTATTGAGTTTTCTAGGTATGTTGGTAAGGAATTATATGAAAAAGTGTCTGCAAGATAGACTTATGCCTTGCACACTGAGAAAAAGATGAGGGAACATTCACTGATATTGGCTATGCCTACCTTATAAGTTCTCGAGATTGAGGATTTGATGAAACAATATTCTAAGAGATTTTTAGTAAAAGTAGACCCCTGAACATTTTGGTAGGTAAACTTGAGGAGGTAGATGAGAATAGTAAGCTTCTATGGACTTCAATTCTACAAGCCCGAGAAGAAGCAGATAAATTGGCATTGGTAGTTATTCTGAGAAGAAAAATAAGAATAAAGGTAAAGGAATTCAGTTGGATGATGTCGTTCTTGCTACTAAGGAACCCATTGATCTATCAAACACCAAGGTAGTAGATACTACCATTACAATAGATTTCTATCCAGTAGGTTACAAAGAGGAATACAAGGATGCTCCCCAGTAGTTATCAATAACAAGGATAGATGATGTATTTATTGAAGACATAAAAAATAGAGATATTGATGATATAAAAGATGATGAAGATGTAAACAACACTATTGCAGATACAACTGAGGAAAATGCACCCACAAAGGCAACAATAAATGAAATTCAGGAGACTTATAAATTTTAGTACAAGTTTTTGACATTGTAACATAGAAGGAACCTGAAGGCTTGACCCCTGAGCAACCTAAAGCTACACCCAAGGAACAGGGATAACAGAAGAGGGCACAATAGAGAAAAATATTTCCAATGAGCATAAGAAATAGAGGTAGCAACACAAGTGCTGAAGGAAACTAAAATGGTAGCATCAACAACAACAAACACCACAACTGACACCCTAAGGAAAAACTACCGAGACAAAGGTCACCAGACAACCTAAGGAGGAAAGTGTGTCTACCAAGCCTGAGAAGACAAATATGGAGACTAAAGCTCTCATTCTATATACTAAATCACCAACACCTAAGAAGAAGAAGAAAAAGAAACAGGGAAGGGTCCAGTTACATTGGATTTGGTAATTGAGATAGTTGCATGCAACCGTAGAACATTATACCCCGAGGCATTAAGAAGATATCGATAATTATGCACTAGGAAGGTCATATAAGAAAAGCTGAAAAAGATGAGAGAAAGAAAGACAATAATAGAGGAAGTTAGAGACATCTTATTGCAAGTAGTTCATGAGATCAATGTCGATGAGGATACTCCCATCCTTGATCAACTTGAAACTCTAACCTGGCCATATAAATGCCCTCGATTTGATGTTGACAAGATAATAGAGGAAACGATAGAAGCAAAGATTCTATTAAAATTGGCAGAAAGAATAAGCCAAGAAGTGGCAATAAGTAAGGTTAAGCTCTTTGAGGTTATTACCAAGCTAGAAACCATTATTCAATTGATTATTTAAATTTTGCTCAAATTATGCACTATTGACCAGTTCACTATCGAGGTTAAAGCTAGATGAAGAAATTCAAGTAAGTGCAAATAGTTCTCTCACCAAGCTAAAATTTTTTCATAAGCATATATCAAGAGTTCAATATCTTAGGCAGTTGAGATCAGATTTGAGGAAGCAAACAATAAGTGACCAAGTCACCGAGCTACAATAGGATTCGCTTCCTCATCTAAAAAATCATGGAGCAACATATAGATATGGCAAAAAATTTAGTTTCCACCCCAAAGATCTTTATACTTGAAAATATTTTTGATATGCATGCACAAGTAGGTCTAGAGAACACTGCTCCTTGAGAACCTGAAGGAGGAATGGAAAAACCTCTTGGTATCACTTAAGAAAACCATCAGCACTTTTTTTGACAAGTTGTAAGTACATTCTTTATATTGGAATTAATTTAAAAAAGGAGAAAGTCTATGTATATATGCAACTATGTACTTCACTTCACACCCATAACATGCCCAAAGGATGAGTCAGTGTATAGTCAGTATGTTTTCAAGTTTGTATATAGGGTAAGCGCACAAAGATGGGGGACCAAAAATGGGGTATAAGATGCCACTTTTTTTTTTAAATCAGAAAACTCTGAACTTCAATGAGAAATTGAAGATGTGATAAGAACAAGAGTTTTAATACTCACAATATAGTTTTTAAACTACTAATTTGTTTTTAAACTACTAATTTATTTTGAAAATGGTGCAGATTAAGGCCCTAAAAAAAGGGGGGGCACAAAAAGTGGTCCTATTTTTTGTGAAAAATATAACATAGCATCTAGTGTTGCTCCCTCTAAAATTTTAAGGTTTTTTTTTGAGTTATTTTAATTGCTCCATTGAGAAGTTAGCTAACACTACGTAGTTTATCCCATATTTTTCTACTTATTTTTATGATGAATGTATAGTTTTTTATGAATTTCTAAAGTGCACACATCCTAAAAATGTGAAATTTCTATGTGCTCCCCCTTGAAATCATTGAAAATTAATTCTTTTTATAGTGTGTATAATTGAGTCTAGTTTCTAGAAAAGTAAATTGTTGCAAAATTTGACGAACGAGCCAAAATCTAAGCACACACTACTACACATTGGTTTTTTGACAAAAATCAGACATACATATCAAAAGAAATTAGAGATGAAAATCTTAACATTATAAGAATCCAAACTAAATTACATGGTAGATATATAATAGAGAGATTCACAATATCATGTCGTTTGATTTTAACGTTATTGAACCATGAATATACCTGATGAGGAGCACACAAAAAAAGATTGTAAATTTTTTGTGTGTCTTGTGGAAAACACGTCTCAGGCCTATTTAATCCTCCAAGCCTTTGGTTGGATCTTGAAGGAAAATCCAAGCCTTAGGCTTGGTGGATTCCAATGTATTCAAATGTGCATATCCACTATAGTGTGTATGCACTATAGTGTGTACGCGCTATAGTGTGCACGCGCTATTCAAATTAATGGCTTACATAGTTCTTGCACACTTTGTAACATCCAGAAAATGCTTAAGGAAGTGAGAGAGAGAGGAGTGAGAAGGTGTGAGGGGGTTGATAGAGGAAGAGAGATTGAGAAGGTGTGAGAGAGAGAGAGAGAGAGAGAGAGAGAGAGAGA